>PVKM010025321.1:0-19998 GCA_004027735.1 Carollia perspicillata | reverse complement strand
GGGCTAAACTCTGAGCTGCTGAGCCCTCAGCTATTACACACCACAGGGGGGAAGAGTCTGCAACTTCAACCCCAGAGAGAAGCAAAAATTAAACAAGTACAAGAAATCTCTGAAAAACATGTCGAAAGCCAGTGTGTTCCCAATATGTTAACTACATTTTTCAGTTTTCAACAACAGCAAAAATACAAGACATGCAAAGAGACAGCAAAGTGTGGCCCATAACCGGGGGAGGAAAAAGAAAAAAAAAAAACAGTCCACAGAAACTAACTGCAAATGGGCCCAGATGTTGAACTTGGCAGAGAGTTCAAAGTAGCTGTTATAAATGTGTTTAAAGAAGCAAAGGAAACTATGTCAAAAATTAAAGAAAAATGTGATGACGATGACCCAATCAATGGAGAATCTAAACAGAAACACACAAGCCATAAAAGACCCAAGGAGCAATCCTGAAGTTGAAAATACGGTAACTAAAATAAAAAATGCAGTAAGATGGTCTCGGGAACAGACGTGAGAGGGCAGGGGAAGGAATCAGTGAACTCAAAGACAGGTCAACAGAAATAATTAATTTGAAGAGTTGAACAGAGTCAACAGAAAACGATCAGCGCCCGAGAGACCCACGGGACACCGCCACATCCAGTGCGTAACGAGAGCCCCAGAAGGGAGGGCAGAGGAGAAGCGACAGAAAAGTGTGTTAAAAGATAAGGATTGACGATGGCCCACGTTTGATGAGAAGCATTAATCTACAGATCCAAGGAGTTTAGTGAATGGAAAGGTAGGAAAAACACAAAGAAATCCATACCTAGACATATAGCCAAATGGCTGAATGTTGCGAAACACATCATTTTAAAACTGACTATTTTTACAGATTAGTCAGTCAACTTTGGACCACTGTCAGTCAAGACGTTTGTGACGTTTAGTATTCTTTCTTACTGATTAGTGCTTTTGGCTGGCACTTACACAATGAGAAATCTTAATCCTGAAGTCGACATGATTCGGTCAGTTCCGTTTGTATCGAATCCGTTTTGCTGTGCGCTGTCACTGACCGTGCTCTAGTGGGAGCATCCACCCACACAGCAGAGTGCTCTGTTCAAAGGTGAGCAGGGTGCACTGCTGGCCCTCATCTGACAACGAAAGGCAGAGTCTTGAAGAAATACGCCTGGGTCTGAAGGAGAAAAGGGGCGGCTAATCCTTAGGCCTCAAGGCTCTCCTCCAAGTTCAGAAGCAATGGACCTTAAGACCAAGGATGTGCCAGACAAGAAGCACCAACAAGAAGGAAAAGTGTCAGCAAAACAGGAAAGTGCCTGGTGCTCAAGCGTTCAAGAAAGCAGCCACCACACAGCCACCCAGAGCACAGTGAGGGTGAAGATCGCTAACGATACCCACGGGGCAGGAGACATGACAGCAACCATGGCTGCCTGGCCAAGCAGCCGCTGAGGCTGCCTGGCAATACCAGGCTTTTTTTTTTTTTTAATTTATCTCTGTCAGAGCTTTCTTTCATTTTCCCACACAGAAGCACATTACATTTGTGTATTACCAACACTTTAAAAAATTTTTTTTAAGATTTTATTTATTTATTTTTGGAGAGAAGGGAAGGGAAGGAGAAAGAGGGAGAGAAACATCAATGTGTGGTTGCCTCTCAAGCGCCCCCTACTGGGGAATCTGGCCTGTAACCCGGGCATGTGCCCTGACTGGGAATTGAACTGGTGACCCTTTGGTTCCCAGCCCGCACTCAATCCACTGAGCTACACTAGCCAGGGCTCAACACATTTATAGTATGCTTTTTGGAACGGTATTGCAAATGCATAAAATAACTGAGCAGAGCTCATTAATTTTGATGGGTTTATTCATTCAGTAAAAGAGAAAGCACTTTTTAAACGTTTACAGAAATCTGAAATTAAAAACACAAAAATGAGCCCTGGCTGGTGTAGCTCAGTGGATTGAGCGTGGGCCTGCGAACCAAACAACCGCGGTTTGATTCCCAGTCAGGGCACATGTCTGGGTTGCAGGCCAGTTCCCAGCAGGGGATGCACGAGAGGCAACCATACATTGATATTTCGCTCCCTCTCTCCTTCCCTTCCCCTCTAAAGATAAATAAATAAAATCTTTCAAAAAAACACACACACAAAAACGAAGGGTGACTTTGGAAAAGGAAACAATACATCATTTAGTGTGAGTATGTGTTTCAACCAAATTGACTTTTTTTTTAGGTGGCAGTGGGTTAGCTAAGTTCCTTTAAATAGGGATCCGTAAAGGGCAAAACTCGTGTAATGTACTCTGTGTTTTCCGCAAACCCCCCTTGGTCCATTTACTGAAGAAACCCATGCTTCCTGGCCGGGGGCCAGCACACCAGCCCTGCCCAGTCGTGCATAGTTGTATTTCTGTTACTAAATTAGGAAACCAAAGCGGGCAGCGTCGGGGCCAAGTGCAAAGAGAAAAGGTTCGGCATCGCTAGTCTGCACGTCTTCCTAAAAGCCAGATCATTGTGAGATATTTAATTTTTAATTAGAAATACCAAAGTCATTTCGCCTAATAAGAAGTAATACTAAGAAATAATTAAATGAAGACCAAGGGAAAAATACAAATACTTAATGAAAGCTGACTTCTCAATAGCCTTAATCATGATGTTGAAAATAAATTAAATACTATCACTCAAGGCTTAATGTCCCCATGATTGGTACTATAATACTGTCGCCTTTTTCTAAGCAGCGAGGAAGAAATGGGCAGTTATTCATCGCAATTTTTACTGAGAGTACTAACATGCTTTATATAGAGCCCTGTTCAGAGAAACTAAGCAAAGAGACCTGAGTGCAGACACGGAAAAAAGCTTTCAAGAGAACAAAGTCCCTGTGTTTCAGTTCAAAGTCATTTTAAGGTGACATAAACATATAGAAGAAAAAATACATAATTTCCCGCTTTCCGAATATTACTTGCCCCTCATTAGCACGTCAAAGAGGTTTAAAAAGACAGTGGTTGTTAATGAATGTTTCTTAAAGTATTTTAAACATACCCCGATTCTTTACCAAAAGCTCAAGCTTCAATCTTTAAGGTATTGGGAGAATTTTAGTTCTAGCAATACCTGAATAATATTTTTCTTATAAACACGTTGTTAAATATTGATAAATTTCAAAGTAGCATTTATTTTACTTTAGTTCTATGAAAGATATTAAATTAAATGAATATTTGCTACAAAAACCTGTATTTTATATGGATGAAATGATTTTAAATGCCAGAATTTATAAATTGTGGAAAATTAAATAATAAATTTTGAGTGTTTTCTTAACAGGCCCTGAAAGACTTCTTAAACATTACTAAAAAGGAAAAAAAAAGCAACTTCCCCACCTTTAGCCATACAGAAAGTCATTTGTATTTATAAAAAAGCCATGCAGAGAGAAGAAGCCTTCCAGTAACCAGCCTAACTGTTTGGGAACCCTTTCATCTAATACATATGTCATAGATGTATGACGTCGAAATGCACTTAGGTGACCTGGTGTGAGTCAGAACCCAGGGCCTTTACCTGCTTGTCACTCAGCTACCAACACCAAGCTCTGGCCACCTGAGAACAGCAGGAGCAGGCCCGGGGGGGATGGGACAGACAGACACTGTTCTCCTCCCATTCAAGCTGTCCACTCTTCATCTGTCCATCTCATAGGAGTAGAACGCAGGCCATGTCGCCTGGCCCCCGGCCCTTCACTGCCCCTGGGTTATTATTGGTAAGAGACCCAGTGTTGGGGAAGGCACAAGAAAGTTAGAGAAGCCAGCTGAAAGTTCTGGGTTTCACAAATGTAGGCAAGAAACAGATCGAGTGGCCAGAAATTATACTGAAGAGCACAGCGATCCTCACAGGTCCCTTTGACACAAGGCCGCCCATCCTCTCTTTATCTTCTTGTTGCTACCGCATACACGTGAACCTTTGTATACAGATAGAAGGCCCCCAAATGAGAAAAATTACATTCTCTTTAGCTGTAAAAAAAATCAGTGAAATCTGATTTTTTCAAAAGAAAGTTGGAAAAGAACAAAGTGGGAGGAATTACACCGCCTCTCTTCGAAACTTCCCATAAAGCTGCAGTAATCAAGCCAATGTGGCATCGCCATGAGGACAGACATAAAGAGTAATGGGAACAGAACATTGGAAACGAACCCATACATTTACCGTCGGCCAACTGGTTTTCAACGAAGGAAGAACGGATGGTCTTTCAACAGACTGTGTTGGAAAAACTGAATCTCCCAGATCCAAAAATATCCTAACCCGTTGCTCACATCACGCACCATGATTAACTTGAAATGAGTCACAGGCATGCATGTAATAGATGATTTTATATCAGAAAATAAAAGAAAAAATTGTGTAACCCTAGGTTTGGCGAATAGCCCTTAAGTAAGACGTCAACAGCGTAACCCATAGAATAAGAAACGGATGCATTGGGCTTCGTCTGAATCTAAAACCTTTGCTCTTCAAATGGTAGCTATTCAAGATTCCCCCGATTGGAACTCCATGGAGTTTTGAACTGTGACCTTCCAGTAAAGGAGAGGCCTACATAATTAATGCCGTTTGGTCCCCAGGTCTGCACTTCTTTACCCAATGTAGTAGCTAGACTTTAACTGGATGGGGTCTGATATTCCTTCTACCACTAAGATCCTGCATCCTTGAATGTATACCAGATCTAATGGGTTTGATTTTACGACAGCCACAGAATGACAACCTTGCAGATTTGCTTTCTGTTGCTAAAAGACATGGCGTAACAGGGTATGAGGGCTTTCATATTATGTTTATTACATAAATATGGAATTTTTAAAAAAAGAATAGTAGAAAGTATTAAACAAAGAACTGTGATGTCAATTATGTGGAGGGGAGTTTGGTAACAAACCATATTGAACTAAATTTTGTTTAATTACTTCTATTACATCAACCCTTGGCGAATCATAAAGGTCTTCATTCACTACAACAATCATGAACTTCAAAATTACTTGCAGAGAAGACAATCTGATTTAAGTTAAAACTGTTAACAGATTAAAATATAATTTACAGATGAAGTAAGCAACAAGCATATTCAAAAAACATATGAAAAAAATGTTTTACATATTAAAGGCACTACTTTTTTTTAATGATTTTATTTATTTATTCTTAGAGAGTGAGGAAGTGAGGGAGGAAGGGAGAAAGAGAGGAAGAGAAACATCAATCTGTGGTTGCCTCTCACACACCCCCTACTGGGGACCTGGCCCACAACCCAGGCCTGTGCCCTGACTGGGAATCGAACCAGTGACCCTTTGGTTCACAGACCTGCCCTCAATCCACTGAGCCACACCAGCCAGGGCTGAAGGCACTACTTTTTAAGAAATACTTATTTCAGCACAAACCCTATGTCCTGCCAGTTAATTCTTCTTCACAATAACATAGTTTGACATGAAATTATAATTTTCTGATCATGCCACAATACCTCTAAAATACTGCAAGCTGATTTTGATCCAAAAATAACAATTAAATCTCTGAATTCTCATTAATAGGTTGTGTCTAAAGAAACACATTTTATAAGCTTTCAAGAAAATTCACTTCAAAAGATTAAGAACACTATATTCATATTTTTAATACTCATAATTCCTGGTATTCATAATAAACAAATGGGTTTCTATCATGGCAACCGCAACATTTTTTGCCAATTATTTAAACGAAGGATTTTAACTGGGGAGGTTGTTCATCAAATCTGTGATTTAGAAAGAGAATCCTGAAGGCAGTGTGTATGACAGACGACGAGATGGCTACATTTCAGAGGTAACATAATAGAGACTATCCAAACCCAAGTCCGTTGCTCCTGAACACCACTTACAGTTCAGTCCCTCCCACTGCTCACGAGGTCGCCTTCAATCCTCTTCCACTGACCTCAGGACTCTCTTTATGGCTCTGTACAGCACCAAGCTTTTACTAGACCATGGTGTGGAAAATTCATTGTATATAGCCCTGGCTGGGGTGGCTCAGCAGAATAAGCGCTGGCCTGCGGACTGAAGGGTCATTGGTTCAATTCCCAGTCAGGGCACATGCCTGGGTTGCAGGCCAGGTCCCCAGTGAGGTGTGAGGGAGGCAACCACACGTGGATGTTTCTCTCCTTCTTTCTCCTTCCCTTCCCCTCGCTCTAAAAATAAGTAAATAAAATCTTTTAAGAAAGAAAAGAAAATTCACTGTACACAGAAAAAGGAGAGGAACAGCCCTGCATGGGAGGTGAACTTGAAAGGATGCCCCTGAAGATTTCAGACTGGATCTCTGCTGTTGCGATGCTAGTGCTTTAAGATCTCGCCGCAGAGGACGGGCCCGTGCCTCCGTCAGCGGTGCGATTGGCGGGAGAGGCTTCATAAGGCTGAAGGATGAACTTTCCTCCTTTTGCCTTTTCTTAAAAGTGTCACCACAATGAACTGGTTTTCGGACGTTTGGCAAGTTTTCCCTCGTGCCTCTTCTAAAGAGGAATGCTTTCTGTGTGTGTTGGGCACTGGCTCTGAGGGATGCATGGTCCGAGGACAAAGCTTTTCTTCTTGTAGAAGCTTCGAGTGGCCATTTGTACTGTAGGGCATTTGTCCAATTTTCAAAGCTGGGAAAAGTTTGCACATAAACTTTTAAAGTTTTAGTGCCATTTGTAATCAGATTTTACAGTGTGTAATAGCATCAATAGTAAAAATTTTTTTTCTGAGAAATATGTGTTCTATCTAATCTGGTATATACCAAGATTATTTTATATAAAAATATACATTTAAAAAATCTGTGACTATGAAGTTACTAATATGTATTTAACTATAGTATAAAGTCACTTTAATAATAAAGTATTATGTACTACAGAGATGTTAATAAAGGAACCTTAGGTCTATAAGAGACATTGAAAGAACAGGTTTTGAATGTGTTTTTAGGACTCTGATAAACAATTTATTCATTTATTCAGTGGCCGTGTAGCAAGCTGGGGGTAGGTGGATTGGTGGATTTTTATCCCTCTCTCCCCTTCAGTTGGCAGAGGGGCATCTAGACCGCTCCGCGCCGCGCCGCGATGACTGCTGACACGCCGACACTCCCTTCTCTGTCCTTTCTGTTCAGTCTCCTCTTCAGAAGCACAGAGTTTAAAATATTAGCCAATCACTGATCACCAAAGCTCTTTCGACACTTGGGCCTAGATTTTGTCTACCTTCATCATCCCCACATCGCACGATACTTCGAACCAAGAAATTTGTTTTTTTTTTAAGATTTTATTTAGTTATTTTTAGAAAGGGGAAGGGAGAGAGGGAGAGAAACATCAATGTGTGGTTGCCTCTCGTGCGCTCCCTACTGGGGACCTGGCCCGCAACCCAGGCCTGTGCCCTGACTGGGAATGGAATGGGAGACTGGTTTGGAGGTTGGCGCTCAATCCACTGAGCCACGCCAGCCAGGGCAACAAATCATTGTTGTGTGTAGATCAGGTAGTGCGTGCTCGGCCATGCAGACGGCCCCCCAAACAGAGAAGGCCCATTTCCGTGTATTGCTGCCCATAGGCATGTGGCCTGGGGACGACAGAAGGGTGCTGTGCTAGAGATTGATGTTTCAAAGTCCCCTTTAGAGAGAAGGGTGCCAGTTAGCCACTGGGTCAGCACCGATGTGGCATCAGTGAGAGGCTGAGTCTCTGTAGGAGGGCAGATGACCTGAATTACTGTAGTACCTGCCCAAGAAGGGAATATGGGGTGAAGAGGCCTGAGAACTCTGGGGAGGAGACAGGCGGTATCATAAGCCGCTGTGTGTTTGGAGGATTCCAAAAGGGAGCTGCTCCAGTCTCCCTTTGAGACGGTCACTGAGAGGCAGGTACAACGGAAGAGACAACAGCAGAACCAGGGCTGACCTGGCGTGCCTGGGGCTACCCAGCATTCCTGGAAACTGCAATCCCGGGATGCAAATGTGGGTGCAAGACAGGCGCTCAATGTGAGCAAATGTGAGCGCCGGTCTCGCGCCCACAGGACAGGGTCAGCCCCTCGGAAGACGCCCTGCAGCCTGAGATGCCCGTGGGCAGAGTATGCCGCGGGAGTCTCACCGTGTGGGCAGGAGGCAACAGGGGAAGCCCTCGAGCGGCCAGCTCTGCGTCCTTCTGTGTCCTGTGTGGGAAGGGGCAGGTCTCCTGCCTCCCTCCACCCCAGACCAATGAGACAGGGCTTTCCCAGCAATTTATTGGCAACAGGATGGACCAGAGGAGATGCTAAATTTCATTTCAATAAAGCAACAGAGACTCCACTGGAGGACAAATACATTTTAAGAAAACAGTAGTAAACTTAACCATAATTGAAGCCCGAGTTTTAGGGACAATTCCAGCTAGTTACATGCAGTACATTTTTTTTGTGTTTCTGCACGCTTTTCTCCGCTCAAGTGCAAGGTAGCGTGCTTTATGTTTTTAATTTGGGCTGAAAACCCTTCCTTTTTTGGTAAGCAAAATGGCTTTTCAAGGATACAAGCATTTCGGAAAAATCGTCTGATTTATATGCCAGATGTAAGCAACGACTTTTCTGACTCCTGGTTACACTTTGTTTGCTGCTAAGACCTTCCCCGGGGCGAGCTCACAGTTTACAGTAAGTCTCAAAAGCATCAGCCCCTCCTGACCATCACAGGCTGGCGGGCTCTTCTCACTCTTCTGTCTATTGTCCTTTGTGGCTTTCACCAAGGGCGAGTCACAAAGCGCTTGGCAAGTAGCTCTGACCTGAGGAAATCGTTCCCCAATAATCCTTTACTTAGAAGTGCATAATATTTCTCTTCATAGTAAACAAGGTGATTTCACTTAAGTTATAACAAGTCAGCTTTGGAGGAAAATGAGTTTAAATCTGTTCTGTAACAAACAGTTTTTGGTACTGGAAGTAGGAGAAGGCGACGTATAAATGTTTAAGTGGTATGCAACTTACATATACAAAATAATGTGAGCAAGCAGCCAAGAGAAAAATCAGAGGAGAAATCCAAGACCATAGAATAGGATTTTCCAGTTCCACACCGGACAGGGTTCGGGACACCGGGCTTGCCTCCCACCAAAATACCACAATAAAACTACTCAAAAATATAGGAGGCAACAGTTTTCAAGCAGTGGACAGGGAACACGGGACCTGGATCCTTGAAGTCCAGGAAGCGTAAGAGGTAAGCCCCGCGCTGGACTTGGCTTTCCGCCCAGGCGCACCCTCTGGGCCACAGCACGGGAAGGCGGGGGCCAAGCAGAGCGCAGCTTTGGTGGGTGAGGCCCCTGGAAACTGCAGGGCAGGGCACCGGGGAGGAACAAGCCAGGAGCGGTGAGGAGGGGAGTAGTAAGCGGCACACCGGAGAGCACGAAAGAAGTTCATGAACTAGCAGGCAGATCAACAGATACCATCCAGCCTTTAGAGGAGGAGAAAAAATTTTTAAAAAGAACAAAGCCTCAGTGACCCGTGAATAATATCAAAAGATCTAACGTGTGTAACTGGAGTCCCTTAAACAGGGAAAATGGAGCAGAAAAATATTTAAAGAAACAATGACAGAAAACTTCCCAATTCCTAAATATTACAAAAAACCCCAAGTAGGATACATATTTTTTAAACCCTACATTGTGGCAAATTATCAAGTGATACCAGTAAAGATGAAGAGGAAAACTTTAAAGGAGCCACTGAAAAAGACATTATGTACAAGAGACCTAAGTGGACGTCAGAAGGTGGCAAGCCCGTCTGAAGAGAGGAGAGGACCCGGCCGTTTCCACCCGCGCTGGCACCGAGGACAAGGACTCTGCCACGGACAAGCCTTAAAGAGAAACGAGTCTGCGTACAGTGAGTGGCCCCTTTTTTCCCTGATTGCATCTTATCTCCATCTCCCTGCACGAGCTCAGGCCTTTCCCCCTCCTTGCTGTAACAGTCTTAAAACATGCGTCTGCCCTTTAACCTTTCCATCACAATTGTTTAATAGCCTATTCTGAAAGAGGTGCGATTTCCTGCTTCCCTCGTCTGTCATCTGACTCAGTTTTATATCCTTTAATCTGTTTGTCTCAGGTAGAAGCGCTCCCTCCAACATCTCTTATAATCCAGGTCTTGCAGCAGTAAATTTCCTTCGCCTTTTGTTTGTCTGGTGAAGCTTTTTACCTGTAAAATGTCATTAACCACAGTTACCCCCAATAAATTTAATGAAAAAGAAAACAAATAAAGAAACCAGTCTTACTGGTTTCAAAGTTCTCGTGGTTCCCAAAGACCGTGACTTCGGTAATTTTATGGAGATTATCTTAGGGGGTGATGATTATGTATTGGTGTTGGACCCAAGTCCCGCCCACACTGTTAAATTGGCTGTCCGTCACGCTTGGGTGTGGCCCAAGTCGGGAAGATGCTAAAACGGGAGGGGGAGGCCCGGGCACTGCCTGCAGTCCGCGCTGCGATTAATGATGAGTGGTGAGCTCCACGTGCTCGCTCCGGAGTTCTTGGACCAACGCCCCGCGGCCAGCGCCTCCATCCCTGGGGCTGCGGAGGCCGAGGCGCTGTCCACGTGTGTACGTGTGCGGCCCGCCGGAAGAACCAGGGAGTTCACGCCCACCCTCCTGACCAGGCAACTCGCAACCGATAACGTCTGGGAGTAGCTGTTTAAAAGCTTTCTGCCGCCCTGCCAGCACTTGAGCGGAGTGATCCCGAGGGACGCGCTTCACGCAGGATCCGGCTCCTGCTGCCGAGGTGGTGGCTGGTGAAGACCGTCGGAGCGAGCTACCGAAAGTACGCCACTCCGCCGCGTTGACTATTTTGATTTAAAGGCACTGAAAAGAGGTGCAAGAAGGGCACTCTGACCTTCCCTTTTCCTCCTGAAAGCACGAGATAACAGTCCCTTGGAAAAGGTGCACACCCTGAACGGCGTGGAAGACATTCTCATCACCAGCGGTGGGAGTCGAGGCCCAGGGGAATACATACACGCAAACCCCGTTCAACTGACCTTTCTCTTCCTGGCCCTTTCCCACGGCTCACTGGCCTGGTCCCAGCCCCTGCACCTTGCCACGAGTTACCACTCTCTGCCGGGTCTAGTATATCAGCTTTCGGCTCCGAGTGCCTCCTTGGGCCTTCCCTTTTCTTAGGAAGGCTCCGTGCACAGGTGAAAATACTACATTAACTCTCTATGTTGTTGCCCAGTTAATTCGTCTCATGTGAATTTTCTTGGGCCCAGCTGGAGTCCCTACGGGGAGCGAGGAGACGCATTGTCCCCCATGCTGGCTTAGTAACATATTCTGTAGCCTGCCTTCCCATTCCCGTGTCCCATCGCCAGTCCACACCGTGTTTCTGCACCTCTCAAAAAGCTACTTGCACTGGGAAACAAATAAAAAAGACACCCAATAGAAAAGGCGCAAAGTATATTGTAAAAAACAACAACAAAAAACAAGTGGCAGAATGAACCACCCACCCATAATACTGACCATGCTATTGCTCAGCCCGGGCTTCCCACTCTCTCCGGGAGCTCTGCAGTCTCACAGGGTAAGAGGTACGTAAACGGGCGAGTCCCCGCGCGATTAACCCCACGCCCCGGACGGGCTGCTTCAGGCCCTTGGGGCAGCTCTGCCACGGAGCTCGGCCGGTGGCGATGCACGGAAGCCAACCGGAGCCAGCAGAAGCACGAAGCCTACGGGCCTTAAGAACAGCGCCGGAGAGATGGGGACGGCAAAGGAAACGCAGAGAGCCTCGGCCTCCCTCTTCTCCCGGGACCTGCTCCGCCTTTCTCCTTCTCCCTGTTCCCCCTCTATGAGGCTGCGGCCAGCACCTCCCGAGGCCACGAGGTGTGGTGCGGTATCCCAGAGAGAGAGGCTGGTTTGCTTTTTCTGCCCCTCTGCTCTTTTTTATTTTCCTCTTCCGCAGTCTCTTCCAAAATCCCACCACCACCAAAAAAGTGATCCTGCCCGGGAAAGGCGGCTGTGCCAGGACCCATCAGTCGCGGAGAGAAAGCAATGTCCCGGGGCGGAAGGCGGCAGGGTGCTCCCATCCAACAGGCTGAGGGAAAGGAGCATTCCCAGAGCACGGGTGTGGGCAGAGGACCCAACAGAAGGAAGCGTGTGAGTTACGGACCCATTTGAGAAGCGGAGGAAGACACGGGACCTTCTTCACAGCGATATATCACGTGACCAACACCAAAGCGCACCTGGCGGAGGGCGGTGGTGGCACCCCTGTGATCCATCCTTAGGTCCCAGTTTTAAAACTCTCCACATGCACTAGGGCCTTGTATTGAACTGTTTCGAACTCTTCAGATGCGCTCTAACATTTTTCAGATTTTAGAAACTGATTTTGATCTTACATGCAAAGGGTCCTCAACCAGGACAAAGACGCACAGTAAGACGTTAAGTCTTTCGAGGAAATGTGACACACAAGAAGTCTACACGTGACAGCATGGATGAGGGGGGTCAGCCAGACAGCGGCCGGCGTCCGTTGTCATCCAGTGGAGACAGCATGGCAGCCCTGCACGTTGTGTTCACTGTCATTAAAACACGTTTCCGTAGTATGTGCCCAAACACGATCAGACATTTGAGGTGCACCTGGCCCCTCAAATTATAACACGGAGACTACCTCATAAAGAGGTGTATAAAGTGAATCAAACAATTCGTAAGACCTAGTCCACTGCCATTCACGATGGCCTAGAAAGTAAAAAAAAAAATCTATATGTGGCTCAATCAGAAGTTTCTATTCAAAATACACGGCTACTACTGCCTATGGTTCTACCCAAAGCAGGGCAGACCGAACACAGACAACAGAAAGAAGCGAAGGACATAAATCAGGAGTGCATGCCGCAAATCTGTGAAGCAGCCGGCGAGATGTAAGTTAAAAGTTACACGAAAGTCGTCAGGAAGCCCGTGCCCGTCCCTGGTGACGAGGAAGCAGTCACGGCTATCAGCCGCACCTCCTTAGCATCTGAGGGCACATAATGGAAGGAAGTGGCCGCATTCTCCCACCAAGGGTCTTACGTTACAGGAAAAGAGCACAATGGAATGCAGGGAACAATGGTCCGGCAGGGAATTATGTTCTCACAGGTTACTGAGACGCACACACCGGGGCTTCCAATTCAGGATCATATCCGTGCATCCTGATTCTATAGTGTGTCTCTCTCTGTTTCATATGTGAAAATACGAACTTTTATGGTGTTATTTTAAGGAGACATTTTCTAGGTAGTTTCCAGAAGAGAACCTAACCTCCTGAATAGCTGAATACGTGAACTCGACAAAGCTGGAATGGCGAAACACCATCGAGCCTAACCACGCACAATAAACCGCACAGGAAAGACCGCATTCCTGCACCGTATTGGAAATTCTTACATTAACTGGAGCTGGAAAAAGGTAGACATCATACGAGGTTAAGAAATTACTATGCTAGTGCCATTTTTGTCGACAATACTGAAACTATATGTGAAGGCCAGCACATAAAGTCTCAAAATTAATCAGTTACGTATTCATCAAGAAATTTCTGTGCTTGAAAAAATTTGGAGAAAGTATTTTTTAGGCCATAAAGACATATTTCATTCATGGACTTAACGTGAATAGTTTTTAACATTCTCATGGGACCACAAAGCTCCACAATGGCTAGCAAGTTGTGATTTTGGTTGTCACACATTTCACTTGGACACGCTCAAAATCTGGGTGGGTGGTTTTCCTGAGTTATTAAACAGAAATAATCCCAGCCAATGTGTCATTTGTGCTTTTCTCTGCTCTTTCTTGAATGCACAGGAACTTGCATGTAATACCTGAAAGTGCTTTTAAAATTTCAATCTATTGTTCCTTTTTTAAAATGTGGGAGGTGACAGATGACAGCAGAATGTATGGCCTCACAAACAAGGGTCTCGGGATGTCCCTCAAAAGAAAGTCCAAGGGAGTGATGGCACCCCAGAGGAGGCGGCCTTTGGGTGCAGTCTGTAGGCGCACCACACCTAATAGGTTGCTCGGCAGGCAAAACCGACGATGCGAGGACCGCACGTACACTGTGCTACTGAACTCAGAGTCTGGTTTCTAATTAGCTCAAAGGCGACGGACATCCACTGCCTCACGAGAGGAGGAGGGGAAACGCTGTGTGTGTCTGCCTCCTCGATGCTGCAATGACTACATCACGTGCCAGGCCCACCCAACTCTGCTGTGAAATTCTGAACCGAACTCCAGGACTGAGGTAGGAGTCTGTGCAAATCATTCCGCCCGAGCAGCGATCTGAAGCCTCGTGCACAGCTGTGGTGACTGCAGCTCCAAAACATAAATGCCGGCTTCTCATGCTTGCCCCAGGGAGAACACTCTTTGTCACATCCCCCCGCCCCCTTATGTCTTAGTTTCCTATTCAAACAAATGCACACTCAAATAAAGTACATCCCAAGCCCACCGCCTGGCCACACGGTGAGAAATGTGGACGAAAACAGATCGGCTAGAGACAGGGGGCTACTGCGTGCCGCGGACGCCGATTACCTGGAGGCAGGAATTGCAGCTGGTTGTTAGCTAGTCGGAGATGACGCAAAGCTCTCAGACGACCGATTTCTGGGCAAACAATTTCTAAGGCATTGTCACTAAGGTCCAAACACTGGAGTTTTACAAGGGACCCAATGGCTTCAAAGAGAAGAGAAAGGTAAAGGCAAAATCAGTCTGACCACGTGTTACATCAAATCTTCAATGCAAGTACCCCAAGTTAAAATGTACCTGTGTTTTGCCATGTGTAATGCGTATCCGCATTCTGTATCTACATAGGTTGTCTATCTCTCTCTATATATACTACTCATGTACAATGCATACCCTTATTTTTCCCTCAAAAATTTGGGCAAAAAAGTGTGCATTATACACAGCAAAATACAGTACTTCATATCACCATCTCAGTTGCTTACAAAACAATAAAAACATACATAGAACTAAATTTTATGGAGGTGATAAGAGTTCTACCACAACATAATATAATAACTTCAAAAAGAGCACAGATAAAAAAATTTAAAACAATGTAAAATATTGCTTGAATAAATAAATAGCTCACAAAACAATATATAAGTCATTTTTAATCTAACCAAAGTTCTTAACTGGATTTATTGAATTTAGAACTTATTTTATTATTCACCCAACAACAATATATCTAATAATAATTTATCTAATCAGAATAACCACTTTGGATTTTTTATTTAATTATAATTCTTAACTGGATTTACTAATTAGGGAAGAATATTTGAAACAAATAAATTAAAGATACTTTATAATTAAAATTCACTAATGCACCAACCAAAATAGGTTGAAAGAGACTATCTTTTCTACTGTTATAAGGGAAAGCTGAAACTACAGTGTCTCCTAGATGAAAATTGGGAGTGTGCTCACTTACCTTCTGGAACCACAACAATGTTATTTGAATGAAGGTACCTAGGAAAAAGACAAAAAAAAAAAAAGCTGTTATAATTCAGTACTTCTGCTACAGAATGGGTTTGTAAAATGCTCACTTAGAAATGCATCAGATATAAAGGGAGCAAACTTTCTTTCACACCTTACTCAAAGTACGTAACACAAAATACCAAAATACAGGGCCATTACGGACAACTAATAATACTTTGAAAACAATATCTTATGCTAGAATTGCAAGTAGTAAATCTATTTATTGATTTAGTTGCTATTTTAAAATAAAAGATATGCAATAGAAAAATTATGAGGTATTTTTCAGCCATATAAAACAAATAAATGACTAGTTTCTCTACTTAGTTTTAAATTATGCAGGTTTTCAGGAACACAGTTATTGTGTAAAGATAAACCAGCACTGTTGTGTAAAGGAAACATGCAACTTTTAGCTTCTAGCGGACAATTTCATCAAAGGCATTTATTTCCAGGCAGCAAGAATTTTTCAGCAAAGATATTTCCTGAGATACAAGAATTCTGGAGAGATTTAATGCTTATCATTTATAGCAGAAGTGATCAACCGTCAAGGCACATAATTTATTTCATAGCAAAAGGAATTTCACAAACATGAATCAAATTCTTTTCTTAAAAAAAAAATTTTACCAGGGCTGACAAGTCCAGGCACGCCTAAATACGGAACCCTTTTCCCACTGAAGTATCTTTGGCACCCCCTGGTGGCGATTTTGGGCAATCGAAAGGAGCCAACTTCAGAGCAAAACAATAATGACCACTAGAGATTACATAGGAATAATTTTAAAAATAAATTTATATCATTGGTTTTGAGACAAGAAAACTAGATTTTGATACTTTACTTTTAAACCTATCATTTCATTTGTTGCACCCTATAAATCAATCTTTATAAAGTGTTTTTAAATAGTATTTTGAAATATTCTTCTAGATTTTTAAGTCTGATATCAAATGTTAAAATGTCAATGATGCAGAATAGAAAAGATAGACAATTAATACATTCAAGAAGATTATTCTATGCTGGATTAAATTAATTTTATAGTAGCTATTAACCTGCTGGGTCTAACACAATTTAAACAATTAAACAATTCTATGAAATATTTTATTCCTTGTTTGTGTATATAAAATGATTCCACATCTTAAAAATCAATGTTCCTTAAACATTACTTTTAGGGGGCAATAGTTCATTTTATAATTCTTTAGGCTTAAACACTAAATGTTGCTTAAAAAGAGACAACAGGCCCCAAATGGAGTCGTTTGTGCTAAGACGGCATCACCAAGCCCACACTGGGCCTCAGAACTTAACCTCAGTGCAGTTCCAGCCTCTCCCGGGGCTGCAGTCATGCCCAGGGGGTCTGGAACTCCCTGGCCGCCTGACAGGCCCCCGGAGCCTCCCAGAGCCATTGACCTTGACTGCCACAAGGCCTTCTTTGCTAAGTCACTTCCTTTTCCCATCCTCTTTCTGCCTTTAAAAGCCTTTCCTTCTCTACAGCTCTTCTCGTTTCTGTCTGCCAGATGAGATGCTACCTGGTTCATGAATTTTTGAATCAAGCCAATTTGACCTTTAAATTTACTCAGTGGAATTTTGCTTTCTGACAATATAAATTGGTGTGCACATGTGTGCACACACACAAATATACTCATGTGCATTTGCTACACAAAAGCCAGAGTGCCTGGACAGCAAAACAAAGAGAAAACTGATGCTCAAAATGCCACAAAATATGTGCTTCAGCTCAAGACTGCCTATAAAAAAAAGAACCTAAAAATGTCCAACTTGAAACGTGACTTAGGTGTTCAACTTATAATTGAAATCCAAAAGCATATTCCGGCGTAATAAATGTATCTGCACCCTAATGAGGATGTGGTATACAATAGCCCAAACTGTTCCCCGCCCTGCCTATGTATTAGAAGCACGAGGGGTCTTCAAAATATGGGTGCCCAGCACCTTCTGTGCCACCGTGACTTCCCAAGCCGCTCTGCTGTGCAGCTGGTTGGAAGTCATCGCTGGCGGAGTGGATCGCGGAGCAGGCTCTGGGGCCAGACTGTGTACCCCTTCCTGGCCCTGGGACGAGGGGGAAGAACGTAACCTTCTCACTTTCTTCATCCGGAGGAGCAGACGGGAGTAGCGCCAGCGACAACCCAGGGCTGTTGTAAGAATTAAATGAGGTAACACACGCCAAGTTCTCAGAACCGAGCTCCAGGAGTGCTGTTGTTACTGTCGCTATGATTATTGGTTACCATCGGATGTTCGCATCACAAGCTCGGCAGGTTCCGTCCTCTCCCCTTGCCTAGCTTTTCAAACTCCAGAGCGGCTGCAGTGCTGGTGTCTCAGTGTCACTATCACGTTCGGCGTGCCCTTCGACCCACACAGCGCAGGCGCCCTCATTCCTTGCTGAGGGGAATGCGAGCCCGTGCAGGCACTTTGGGAAATGGCTTGGGAGGGGCTTTTGTAGAAATTAAATACAGCCATTGCTCAACAGTAGCATGCCAATGCCAGTTTCTTTGTTTTAACAACTGTGCCATGGAATTGGAAGACGTTAACAACGGTTGAAACGCATGCTGGAACTCTGTGCACTATCTTTACAGGTTTTTTTTTTGTAAATATAAAACCGTTCCAAAATGAAAAGGTTAAGTTTTTCTTCAATGTCAAAGAAACAGGGCTTTTACTTGCTGCCATAAAGGAATAACAGGAGGCGGATTTACCCAACTGCTGTAAGCAACAAGACAAGGGGACAGAACACGTGAAACAATTATTTTCCAATACTGACAACAGGCAACCAGGACCAAGCTCCCCGGAAGGAAGGAAACAAGCGAGGTGAACCACACGGCCCCTAGCTCCCTGCCAGGGGCAGACTGTGGGCGATGGGGGAGGAGTGGGCTCCCACACGGAGTACGGGGTGGCGGAGTCCAGGGAAGCAGAGGCAGCTGGAAATGGTGGGGACGAGGTCTGGAGACAGGGTGCCACCGAAAGAGATCAACAAATAACCCCCAGAAATTTAGTAAGGGATTATCTGATCTGAGCTAAATTCAAAGTGCACTCCGGCCGAGATGCAACTGAACAGTTACCAGGTAAATGGTCCACGGAGCTCGGCCAGGGCTAGAAGGCGTTCAAGTTTTCAGCAGCAGGGGCATCCAGTCCTTGGTGGCCAGGGTGGGGCACCCCGAAGAGGTCCCACCCTAGAGTAGAGGTCACTCTAGACCTGTCCTAACGAAGTGGGAAGTCAAGCCTCACGAGGACGAAAGTGAACTGTGAATACCCACATGCTGGGACAGAGCACAGCGAAGAAGGAAGACAGCAAAGTCTAGACGCTCGGCAACGTGAAATGTGTGAGATCCAGCGCCCAGCCAGAAAGCGTCAGACGTGTCAGCAATCAGGCAAATGTGATCGGTAATCACAACAAAAGCAAGTCAACACAAACAGACCCTGTACGACAGAGATGATGGAACAGAGAGCGAGGACATTGAAACAGCTAATAATAACTATATTCAGGCATTTAAACAAAAATCGGAACATTGTGAGAGAAATGGGAAGGTGTAAAGAAGAACTAAATAGAACTTCTATAGATCAAAACTTCACTGGGTGGGCCCTGGCTGGGTGGCTCAGTGGATTGAGTGCCAGCCTGAGAACCAAAGGGTTATCAGTTCAGTTCCCAGTCAGAGCACATGCCTGAGTTGCGGGTCAGGTCCCCAGTAGGGGGCGCTCCAGAGGCAACCATACGTGGATATTTCTCCCTCCCTTTCTCTTTCCCTTCCCTTCTTTCTAAAACCTCACTGGGTGGGAGGTGGGAGGGATTAACAGCAGATTGGACACCAAAAAAGAAAATATTACCGTCCCCGAAGACCCAGAAATACAGTTTGTTCAAACTGAAGCACAAAAAGTTGATGCACTAAAACACAAAGTGGTAAACACATTACTTAGCATCATGAAGATAATCAGTAAGAGAACTAAAAGAAATGAAGCATGGAGGATGCGGGCAGGGAGGTTTTTTACACTATATTTTCAGCCTTTTATAGTGTTTGACTGTTTATATCAAGTATCACATGAGATGGTAGTAACAATAACACATTTTTGCAATGCCATGGACTCTCCAGAATCATTCTGTGGCAGAGGGGCTGGCTCAGAAAAACTGTAAAGACTTTTCATCATCTTCACTACCTTGAAGAGATATCATGAACACACAAATTTAAATGGTTAAAATCCTTTAAAATCCTTTTGGGTTTAGCAGAACCACAGGCCTACCACGATCATGATGCTGAAAAATAATAATACATTAAAATGATATTTCCTATTACTTCAAATAACTTAAAATTATTTTCATTCATGTTTTTTAAAAAAAATTAATAAACACACTCACAGTTCCACCAGGTTTGGAAGCTTCTGAGCAAGGTTTTCTGGCTGCAAATTAAAAACTCAGAATTAAACTTTAGTTTTGAAAAATGTGTAAACATTTCTAAATAGCTTAAACACAAACTTATCTTTTAGAGGGCTGTAAATTTTGAGAAAATAATAAATCAGCAGGTCTGCATTTATGTTTATGTAGACTGTACAATTTAAATTTATGAATTTGAACACTTTAAATCACTGTCCTCTGGAGAAACCCGAAGCCTTGTACTCCATGGCCATGGAAGAAGTAAAAACCACGGGCCACCCCCAGAAGCCAGGAGACACGGCGATTCTCCTTCAGTGCCCTGC
>PVKM010025320.1:0-20016 GCA_004027735.1 Carollia perspicillata | reverse complement strand
ATTTCTTCCACTTACATAATGCCTTAAGGTCCACCTATGCTGTTGCGAAATGGTAGGATTTCCTCACTTCGGTGGCTGAATAATATTCACCTATTTATATATACCACAATTTCTTTATCCACTCATCCATCGGTGAACACTTAGGTTGTTTCCATGTCTTGGTTATTGTTAATAATGCTTCAATAAACATGAAGATACAGATAGGTTTTCAAGTTAGTTTTCTTGTTTCCTTTGAATGTATTTCCAGAAGTGGAATTGCTAGATCTTACGGCAGATCTATATTTTATTTTTTGAGAAACCTTTATACTCTTTTCCATAGTATCTGTGCCAATTTACAGTATACCAATTCCACAAGAGTTCCCTTTTTCCTCATATCCATGTCAGTTTTTTAAATCTCCTGTCTTTTTTATAATGGTCATTCTAACAGGCATCAGTGATATGTCCTTGTAGTTTTATTTTGTGTTTTGCTAATGACTAATGATGTTGATCATCTTTTCATGTACCTGTGGGCCATTTGTATATCTTCTTTGGAAAAATGTCTATTCAGGTCTTTGGCCATTTCTTAATTGGATGATGATTTTGCTATTGAGTGGTACAAAATCTTTATATATTTTGGCTATTTACCTCTTATCTAATATATGGTTTGCAAAGATTTGTTTTCCCCTTCATAATTTGTAATTTCATTGCTTCTTTTGTTTTGCTATACTTTTTTTAAATACCCAAGATAGCATCCATTTTTTGTACAATGAATAATCATTTATATTTGCGTACATTTTTTCTTTTTCAGGGCTCTTTATTTGTTTCTATGTTTCTGTCTGATATCATCTTACTTCCACAGAATCCCTCTTATTTTAGTATACGTCTGAGGGTTAAAGGGTTCTCTCACTTTGTTTTTTTAAAAAATAGGATCATCACTTAACAGTTTTTTTTCTCTAGTTATAATATTAAAAGTTGGCAGTAGTCTCTCATGACATTAATGATGTCATTGTATTTTTCTCTGGCATCTATATGGTTTGTTGGAAAATCCAGTTCTAAGTCTTATAATTCTTCTCAAAAGTTAATGTTCTACGAGTGTTCAAGATTTCTCTTTGTCTTTGATTTTCAGCATTTTGACTAATATTCTTACACATGGAGATCTTTGTATTTATCCTGCTTGAGGCTTACAGAGCTTCTTGATTCTGTGGGTTAATTTATATATCAGCACTGGAAAATATTGGCTATTATATCTTCAAAGAATGCTCAACCGTATTTTCTCTTTTAGGACTCCAAACACAAAAATTACTTTATTTTATTTTGTATTGTTGTTCAAGTACAGTTGTTTCCATTCCCCCCCACCCCCAATCATTCCCCTCCTCCCCACCCATCCCCACCTCCCACTATTGATCCTACCACCCTTTGGCTTTGTCCATGTGTCCTTTATACATGTTCCTTGATGACCCTTCCCCTATGTCTGCCCATTATCCCCTCCCCCCTCACCTATGGTTAGTGTCAGTTTTTTATTTACTTTAATGTCTCTGCTTATATTTTGCTTGCTTGTTTGTTTTGTTGATTAGGTTCCACTTATAGGTGAAATCATATGGTATTTGTCTTTCACTGTCTGGCTTATTTCACTTAGCATAATGCTATCTAGTTCCATCCATGCTGTCACAAAAGGGTAGGAGCTCCTTCTTTCTTTCTGCTGCATAGTATTCCATTGTGTAAATGTACCACAGTTTTCGACCCATTCATTTACTGATGGTCACTTAGGTTGCTTCCAGCACTTGGCTATTATAAATTGTGCTTCTTTGAACAATGGGGTGCACAGGCTCTTTTGAATTGGTATTTCAGGGCTCTTTAGGGTATAATTCCAGCAGTGGAATTGCCGGGTCAAAAGGCAGTTTGATTTTTAGTTTACTGAGTATATTTCATACTGTTTTCCACGGTGACTGTACCAGTCTTTATAAAATGCATTTTCAAACCAGTTTCTCCAAGTTTCTGACTTGCCTTTTCATTCTTTAACAGTAACTTTCTGTTGGGAACTGCCCTGCCTGGTTTCAGAAGCTGTAATCCCCCGTGGGTAAGGCTGAGTAAAGGACCTTGGGACCATAAGCCACTTAGGGGACAAAGCTTATCTTCCTCATAGGGACTCCATCTCTGCCCGCTTTCTTTTCACCCTGCTTGGCCCCGGGCAGATGACTGGTTAGCCAAAGATGGGTAAGATTTCTCAAAAGAGGGATACCTAAGACAGGTATGGTCATGAAGGGGCCCTCAGGGAAGGACGTGGGAGGCTACAGCAAAAGGGGTTGGTGGACCCTCGCCCCTCAGCTTGACATAGCCTGAGTCCTCATTCTGTCTCCTAATCTCTTGGCTGCCTTACTTCCCCTGCCTGACTTAAGCCTGAAAGAATGTCTTAATCCTAAAACAATGCTGGAGGTGAGTGCCTGCCTAGGGTGATCAGGCCTAAGAAAGAATACATAAAATCCTATGAAACCTACTTTGCTAATACCCTCAATTTAAATGATAAGGGTCTGTGCAGGAAGTGAGTTTGTTCCCCAAAGTTTTATGGCCTTGTAACTATCTGACCCTGACTCAGAATAAGCCCTCAGATTTCTTTGAATGTTGTCTATTGTTAATCATTTCCGCCTGACAATGATTGATGAGCTTTATGTATACACCCTGTATTCCTATGCAAATTGAACCCAATAAAAACTTGTCAAGGCAAGGGTCTAGGTGCTCTCCCCTTGAGAGAGAAGCTGCCCCATGCCTTTTCCTCCACAGGACTCAGTAGTCCATGTGAATTTGTCTCTTCTCATCCATAATGCCACAGACCCCAGGAGACAGGATCTGTGTCAACTTTCAAAGAACAGGATTTTTTTTTTTAATTGCTTATTGTTTCTTCCCATTACCATTTAGTCCCCTGACATTCCTCTCCTCCTTTGCAATCACCACAATATTGTCCATGTTCATGAGTTCTTTTTCCTTTTTACTCAATCCCTCCATCCCTATCCTCCGCCACCTTAGCTGTCAGCCTGCTCTCCATCTATACGTCTGTTTCTATTTTGCTTATTAGTTCAGTTTGTTCACTAGATTCCACATATGAGTGAAATCATATGGTATTTGTCTTTCCCTGACTGGCTAGTTTCACTTAGCATAATGTCCTCCAGGTCCATCCGTACTATCAAAAAAGGTAAAAAGAAAATTTTATGGCTGAGTAGTATTTCCTTATTTAAATATTCATGGTTGTTTTATCCATTCATCTACTGACGGACACTTGGGCAACTTCCATATCTTGGCAATTATAAATAATGCTTACATGAACATAGGGGTGCTTATGTTCTTTCAAATTAGTGTTTTTGATGCACAAGGGTTCCCTTTTCTCCACATTCTCACAAGCACTTATTTGTTGATTTATTAATGGTGACCATTCTATCAGGTGTGAGGTGATATTTCAACGTGGTTTTAATTTGTATCTCTCTGATGACTAGTGATGTTGACCATCTTTTCATATGTCTATGGGCCATTTGTGTGTCCTCCTTGGAGAAGTGTCTGTTCAGATCCTTTGCCCATTTTTTAATTGGATTGTTTGTCTTCCTGGTATTAAGTCACATGAGTTCTTTATATATTTTGGAGATCAAGCCCTCATCCAATATATCATTGACAAATATGTTCTCCCATACAGTCAGTTCCCTTTTTATTTTGGTGATGATTTCTTTTACGGTGCAGGGGCTTTTTATTTGTTTATTTATTCCTTTCTTTCCCTTTCCCTAGGAGATATATTAACAAAAATATTGCTATGTGAGATATCTGAATTTTTTTTGCCTATATTTTCCTCTAGGACTTTTATGGTGTCACAATTTATATTTAAGTCTTTTATCCATTTTGAGTTTATTCTGGTGTATGGTGTAAGTTGATGGTCTAGTTTCATTTTTTTAAATATGTACCAGTCCAGTTCTCCCGAAACCACTTATTGAAGTGGATATCTTTACTCCATTGTATGCTCATGCCCCCAGTGTCACTGTTATTGGGAATGCAGACTGGTGCAGCCACTGTTGAAAACAGTATGGAATTTCCTCAAAAAAATAAAAATAAAGATGGAACTGCCTTTTGACCTGGCAATTCCACTGCTGGGGTTAAACCCTAGGTATCCAAGTCACCAATTCAAAATAACTTATGCACCACTATGTTCATGGTGGCACTATTTACAATAGCCAAGTGCTGGAAACAGCCTAAGTGTTCATCAGTAAATGAGTGGATCAAAAAACTATGGGACATTTATACAATGGAATACTATGCAGCTGCAAGAAAGAAGGAGCTCTTACCTTTTCCAACACCATGGATGGAATTGGAAAGCATTGTGTTAAGTGAAATAAGCCAGGTGGTGAAAGGCAAATACCACATGATCTCTCCTATAAGAGGAATCTAATGAGCAAAATAGAACCACCGACTGAAAGTGACCAGAGGGAGGGGGGGAGAGGGATAATGGTGGAAAGAAAGGGGAGGGACTACACAAAGAACATTTATGAATGACCCACAGATATGGACAATATAGGGAATTGACTGGGTAGAGCAGGGGGTGGAATGAGTGGAGGAGGGCAAAAGGGGAAAAATTGGGATAACTATAATAGAATAACAATAAAAATGATTTTTTTAAAATTAGTGTTTGGGTTCATTCGGATATATTTCCAAAAATGGGATCGCTGGGTCAAAAGACAGATGCATTTTTAATTTTTAAAGGCATCTCCATACTGCTATCCATAGTGGCTGCACCAGTCTGCATTTCCACCAACAGTGCAAAAGAGTTCTCCTTTCTTCACATCCTCACCAGCACTTGTTCTTTGTTGTTTTATTGATGATGGCCATTCTGACAGGCATGAGATGATATCTCATTGTGGTTTTAATTTGCATTTCTCTGATAATTAGTGATGTTCAACATCTTATGTCTAATGGCTTTATTTTTTAACTGAGATATATTTGGATTACATCATCATGTTAGTTTTAGACTTACTATACAGATAATAATTTAATACTTGTATAGATTGCAAAATGATCACCACAATAAGTCTAGTTAATATCCATTACCACACATAGTTAGAGAATTTTTTTCTCATGATGAGAATGTTTAATATCTACTCTTTTAGCAACTTTCAGTGTGTAATATACACAGTATTAACTCTTGTTACCATGCTGTCCATTACATCTGCAGGACTTAATAGAGCTGGAAGTGTGTACTCTTTGAATCCCTTCAACCATTTTGCCCATGCCCCCCATATCTGGCAACCACCAAACTCTTCTTTGTATGTGTTAGTTTGATTTTTGTTCTTAATTTATTGAAAGTCAATTTACCATATTTCCTTTTATGTATTGTGTTTTTGTGTCATTCTGAAGAAATCATCATCAAAAGCAAAGTCACAACTATTTATTCCTATCTTTTCTTCCATAGGTTTCATAATTTTAAATTTTACATTTAGGTTTACATTTGCTTTTAACTGATCTATTTTCAGTTAAATTTTGTATGTGGTGCAGAATATGAAATCAAGGTTTACTTTCATCTGCATGGATACCCAGTTAATTCAGTTCCATTTATCACATTAATATATTTTTTTCATTGAGTTTCCCTTTCCCCTTTGTTGCAAATCGGTGTACTATATACGTGTGATTCTGTACTGTTATGCTCATCTACATGTCTTTTTTTTCAATTACAGTTTGCACTCAATATTATTTTGTATTAGTTTCCCGTGTACAGCATAGTGGTTTTTATGTCTATTCTCTCATCAATCCCGCAATGTTTTGATTTCTATATCTTTATATTAAATCTTGGAGTCAGGTATTTGTGTATTTTCTAATAGCTGTATTTTATCAATTTATAATGTATTTTTAATGGTTAGAAACTACTTTGCATGATTTTTTAAAAAAATTTTCAGTGTTTCTTTCACGGTCTAGAATATCTTGGTTAAAGTTCCATGTGCACTGGAGAGGAACATTTATTCTGTTGTTATTGAATGGAGTATTCTATAATTGTCAATTAAATCTAATTGGTTTATAGTATTGTTATATCTTCCAGGTCTTTGATGATTTACTGCCTTCTTATTTTATTACTGAGAGAGAAACCTAAAGTCTGCCATTATAATTTTGGCCTTGTCTCTTCCTCTTATCAGTTTTGAGTATTTGCCACATGTATTTTTTAATCCTCACCTGAGGATATGTTTGTGGATTTGAGAGAGAGAGAGAGAGAGAGAGAGAGAGAGAGAGAGAGAGAGAGACAATGATGTGATGAGAAACATCAAGTGGTTGCTGTGCCCTGATGGGGATTCAAACCCACAACCTAGGTATGTGCCCTAACTGGGAATCTAACTTGTAACCTTTTTGGTGTAAGGAACAAAACTCCAAACAACTGAGCAACCTGACCAGGGCTATTTGCTTCATGTGTTTTTAAGCACTGTTATTAGGTGCATATACATTTTAGATTGTATATCTTCTTGGTACATTGGTCCTTTACTGTTAAATAATATTCTGTATCCCTCAAAAAGTTGCTTTTCATGATATCATTTCTTTCTGATATCAGTAAAATTAGTTTTATTTTAGTTATTGTTTGAATTGTTTATTTTATACCATTTTTTCTCTTTTTACCTATCTATGTTTTTATACTTATAGTGGATTTCTTATAGATAGCATACAGTTTAGTCATTTGATTTAATTTAAATTAAAAATTACATACAATTATAGTGGGTTTCTCATAGATATAGATACTATACAATTGGGTCATTTAATTTTCAATTCAATTAGATAATTTCTTTAATGATGTACTTATACTATTTATACTTAATATAATCATTGATATTGTTCATGCAAATCAACCATCTTTCTAGTTAATTTGTATTTGTTCATCTGTTCTTTGGTCCTTTCTTCCTGTTTTTCTGTTTTGTTATTACTTTAAGAACTTTATGACTTTACTTTTATTGCCAGTATTAGCTTAATATTTTTCTCCTAAGAGAAGCCTTTTTTAAAAATCATTTTTATTGTTATTCAATTAGAGTTGTCCAATTTTTCCCCTTTTGCCCTCCTCCACCCATCCCACCCCCACTCCCAGTTAATTCTCACACTGTTGTCCATGTCCATGGGTCATTCATACATGTTCTTTGTCTAGTCCCTTCCCCTTCTTTCCACCATTATCCTCCTCCCCTCTCTGGTCACTTTCAGTCTGTTCCATGTTTCCATGCCTGTGGTTCTATTTTGTTCATTTACTTATAGCTTCATAAAAAGACATTTATAATTTCCCTAGACTTTGTGTGTACATCTTTAATGACAGCCTACCCTTGATAATATATAATTTCACATGTGGTATAATGACCTTATAATAATGTACTCCCAAATATTGCCATCTTTTGTGTTATGGTTGTCATTTTTAAGTTTGCTATACAAAATACACACCGTGCTAATATAAAACACATTGCTACTATCTATTTTATTTTATTTTATATTTTATTGTTGTTTAAGCGCAGTTGTCTCCACTTTCCCCTGACCAGTTCTCGCCACCCCAGACATCCCCACCTCCCACCCTTGATCCTACCCCCTTTGGTTTTGTCTATGTGTCCTTTATACATGTTCCTTGACAGCCCTTCCCCCCATTATCCCCTCCCACGTTGCTACTATTTTGTACACAGACAATTTTTATTAGAGCAATTTAGATTAAAAAATAATATTATATATATATATTTATTTATGCCATTTCTAGAACTCTTGATTTCTTTATGTAGAACCTAGTTTCTGTCTAGTATCATATTTCTTTCTGCCTGAAGAAATTCCTTTGACATTTCTTATAGTACATGTGCTCTGGTTAGAATTCTCTCAGTGTTAGCTTGTCTAAAGACTTCTTTATTTCCCTGCCATACTTGAAAGATATTTTCTTTGGGCATAGAAACTAAGGTTGACTCTTTTTTATTTTTAATTCCAGCATTTAAGAGATCTTAATTAACTATTGCTTACCTTTCTTTGCTTCTCATTTTAAGTCTGATATACATCTAAACTTCATTTCTCTGGATGTAATGTTCTTTTTTTCAGATGCTTTCAAGACTTTGTCTTTAGTTTTCAGCAATTTTATTGTATGGGTGTAATTCTTTGTTGTTTATCCACATTGGTTTACCCTGAGTTTTTTGGAATTGTGTTTTACTGTCTTATTAATTTTGAAAAATTTTCAACCTTTAGTTTGGAAATATTTTTTGCTCTATTCTATTTCTTTTCCTTTGGGATTCCAATTACAAATATGTTTGACTATTTGATATTGTTCCATAGTTATTGTATACTCTGTTTAGTTTTCCATGATTTTTGCCTTTTGTGCTCTGGGTAATTTCTATTGATTTATCTTCAAGTCAAAAATTATTTTCTCACTGTGTCAAATTCTTTTCTTCTGATGAACCTATCAAAAGCCTTCTTCATTTCTGTTATTATGTATCTTATTTATATATTAAAATTTTACAGTTTTCTTTCCTTGATAGAAACCCTTCAGCTGTTAACATGTTATCCATCTTTTCCATTATTAATCATACTAATGCAATATATTAACTATGATTGTTTTAAATTTCTTGTGTGATAGCACCAACATCTGGATCATATTGGAGCCTGATTTAGTTGATAACCTTGATATTATGCTGGTTTTTACTTGTTTCTTTCTTTGTCTTTCTCATAATTTTTATTTGACTGCTAGACATCTTCTATTGAACAGTAGTGTAGAAGGTAAATTTTGTATGCCTGTGGATGGGCACACATATTTATTTGGTAGGTTATTGGTGTGGGTAATGAATCAATGTAGCTAGGACTTGACTTAGATTTGGGTTTGGTTGTCCCTATGGTCACACTTACTGAACCACAGGATTCAAATTCCTCTAGTGACACTTTATGTTTAGGGTAATGACTTCATTGCTGGAGCATTTGTAATAATGTTTGTTTTTCACCAGCCTTATCCTTCCCCTGTGACCTCAGCTCTCTACTACATTCAGGAAAGGTTAAGATTGTATAGGTTAGACAGCCATCTTTTTTCTTATTGTAAGTTTGGTAGTAATATTCTTTTCAGGTTTTTCTATCTTAAACAATATCCTTGCATATTTAATTTTAACTTTCTCTCAGACTACAAGATTCTGATACTATGTCAAAAGTAGGAAATCTCAGAAGGGACTGTCTAAAACACTTTGAGGTAGATTGGAAAACAGATTGATAGGCTGATTTCTGCAATATTTTGCTGAGTGGCCACAATTTTAACATATGCAACCACAATTTATGTGTACATGGTAAGAAAACCCAGCTGTTAACTAAAATTAATAATAATGACTAATATTTATCAAGTCCTTAAAATATCCTAGGCATAAACAAGGTGCTTTACATCTCTCATATCATTTAATTATATTACTGTCACTATAAGATAGGAACATATAATTATGATCTCCACCTTATGTGAGAGGAAAGTGAGGTTCAGAGAACAGTGACCTGCCCAATATCACACCATTACAAATGTTCTATAAAGTCCTAGAAACCCTTGTACTCTTTCCTTTTGTTGTTACTGGGTTATTTTTTTTTTCTTTTGTGAAAGGTATTCTATTGTACTTACCCATTTTGCTGTGTTCCTTTTTTATATTGTTAAAAGAACAAACTCTTAAGAGTTTGGCAAAGTATCCTATCTATCACTAGTTTTGAATTTATTTTTCCTTTACAAAAGATTGATGAGTTGTCTACCTTTTAAACCTTCTGTATTGTTTACTAATGATATAAAGTTGGTAAAAGTTTTGAGAATGGGGTACAGAAAAATTCTCTATTTTTTATCCTGAAACTATCATGTTTATCTCTCAGTATTAGCAGAGTTGGTCTGCTCATAAATTCCATCATTCTCTTGCTGCTATTTTTGTCTGGCAGATTATTTCTTTATTCACGAGGCAATAAAAGGTCACTGGAAAGAAGAATATAATATTCACTCTCATAAAATAAAGTTAAACAGTATTTAGCATTTATATCTTTCCAGTATAGTAAACAAAATATGGTTTATTTGACTCAATGAAGACCTATGATACCAAAAAATATAAATCTAATATTTTGTTTGAACACAGGAAGATAAATCTTGCACAGTATGCCCTCAGCGATGACATGTTACCATTGTCCTAGTTCTGCGTAAACTGGATAGAAAGGCAAAGCAGACCTGGACTCTTGTTCCAAAACATCTAGATCCCAGTTCAGGGTTAAAGTCTAAGAAAATCAACTCAATAAGTACATTTTATCTTTGTTTACTTGTCTCATTTTTATGCTACTTATTGACTAAGATTGACATAACTCTATATTTGCAAAAGAGAATAGAAACAGAAAAGGTCAGGTGTTCTTTTTAATTTCATTTAATTTCAATGTCTGAGGAAATGTAAAATTTTATGACCTTTCTTCAAAGATGTCATGAGAAAATTATTTTCTTTTAAATATATATTTTAAATAGTCATATCTGTGCTTAAATATTCACCAAGCACATTGTTAAATGAATTGGGAATTCAGTGTAAATGCGAATTTATTATTTTTGGAAAATTTCTATAAATTTTATTTATAAACATTATTTTGGACAAAATTGTCTTAAAAATGTTTCTATATTGTTCCAATAACTTTTTGCCATAATTAAATTAATATAACTAAAATACAGTATTTTTGAACAATCCAAATATAAAAATAATAATTTCTTCTTATAAAGTACACAACTTTAAATGCTTTTGTGCAGAGTTATTTTCAGTAGGATAATAGTGTTAAAAGAAACTAGAAAAGAAAAACAACAGAAGCAAATGTTTTAAACAACCAGAAAGGTCAGCTTTTGTACCCTGTTTATCAATCTAGGCATTTCCAAAAAGTTTTGATGGTTTCCCATACAGTAAAAGAAAATCCAGTTTCAAAAAAATCCAGTTTCAAATCCAGTTTCATGTTCTTATCTCCTCTAAGTTATTTACAAAAAAAAATCTAGTACCACTCCACTGCTTAAAGTTTTTTTTCCAATTTCTTTTTTACACATTCTGTTTCTCATTGTCATATAAAAATCTGTCTTATGCTTTTATAAAGCTTTTATAAAAGCTTTTATAAACAGACTCCCTTTATTAAACAGCAAAATGTGGCCTTTTCTTTTTGTCTCTCTAATTAAAACATTGTACCCCAGGGAAGCTATCAGTTAGCTTCCAGAAAATGGCACTTATTTTGATCTCTTTTGGCACAGCAAGAAAAATGGTGTCATGAACAGCAATGTTCTAGTCCCTAAAATTAGATATAAACCCACTAATATGCAACCTCAATGTCTTCAGAATTGGTACCCAGTAATTGATTTCAACATAAATCAACTTGCTTTCACTCTACAGCTCAGGTGTGCTGTGAACATTTTTTAAAGAAATGTATTAGTTTAAGACTTTTCATGCCTTCTAGAATCCTACATCTATATTTCCTTTCTTAACTGATTCTCTGAAGTTTGAATAAAAGATCATACATCACGGTAAAACTCCAAACTTAATAGACTCCTAATTTCAGCTGACATTTTATCTGCTTTATTCCTCCCCCCGCAACTAAGCTTTATTTTATTTGATTAACATGACTACCTGGGATAATAAGGTTTTTGGTTTTTTTCATTTTACTTTTAGTAGAAAACTCTTATACTCTATTAGTAAAGGCATAGGCAAGATCTTAATAATTGTATAAACCAATGCCTTTACGTCTTTTCCTGTTTTCCAAGGGTATGAATAGGCTATGTGTAATAGACACGTTGACTTAATAATGGTTTGCTTTCAAAAAGATTTCTTTTGCAATGCGTCAGCTCTAATAAAGAATGTCAAGCAAACAGCGTAATCAATTCATGTTTAATGAGCATTCATAAATATTATGACTGTTTGAATGTCTACAGTATAATTAGGAAGCAATTTCTCAAGAAATTTTGTTTCTAACATCTAGCTAGGCAGATTTTCATAGAGGCAATGTGTGTCTGGGTGGTTCATATATACAATTCATATCAGAATTTTGACTAAAGTATGTGATAAAGGATATCTTCTATACACGTGAGAAAACCAGGATAACTGGTTTTGTGTAGGAAGTATTCAATCCATAAAAGTTGTTTACCTAAAAGAAAAATGACCAAATTGACTTTACATAATGGGAATGTGAACCCCAGTTTAGAAAGCATTTTCACTAAAAAAATGTCATTGGATTTAGTTAGAAAACTTAAATATCTTTCTTAGCTCTGCCACTAAGTGACATATGACCTTAACCAACTTGTTTGATCTTTCCAGAAATTTTTCTAGATTGTTTATCCATAAAATGAGCAAAAGACCTTTGAATTATAAGGTCATATCCCAACCCACAATCTAAAGAGAAGGGACCAGTAGGAAAAAGTCAAAGAATCCTTTGGGTATGGACTCACTAGACAATCCCTAACTTAGGAAAACAGAATACTTTCCTACACTTTATAAGCAGCTTACCCAGACTACCAAAATATACAACTTTATTCCAGAAAACTTTAACTCTACATCTATCTTTGGACAACACTAAAAATAATTTTGATCATCCCTTTTATGGTAAATGCTTACCATTAAATATAGAAATTTTGATTTGGCCACTTAACACCTAGTATTTTTTTTTAATGTTCAGAGTGAGTTGTGCTGATAAAAGAGATTGCTCACATAAAGAAATCAAACAAAGTTGTGGTAATGAAGAAAACAATCCAATTTATAATAGCATCATAAAGGATAATATTTAGAAATAAACCTAACCACTGAAAACTATAAAATACTGACAAAATATATTAAATAAGAAACAAATAAATAGAAGGACATCTTGTGTTCAAGGACTGGATGATTTAATATTGTTAAAATGTCCATATTTCCCAAAGTAATCACAGATTTATTGCAATCCCTATCAAAATCCCAATGACATATTTTATCCAATTAGGGGAAAAAAACATAAAATTTAGGTGGAACCGTAAAATACCCCAAATAGCCAAAGTAATCTTGAGAGAGAAGAACAAAGATGCAGGTGTCATATTTCTTGATTTTAAAATATATTACAAAGTAATATACATTATAAATATATATTTAATATATATTATAAATATTAAATATATTATAATATATTTAAATATTAATATATTTAATCATATAATATATGATATATTAAATATTAATATATTTAATTATATAATATATTATAAATATTAAAATATATTTAATTTATTAAAATATATTATAATATAAATATAATTTATATTATAAATTACAAATATATTAAAATCGTGTGGCACTCTTTCAGTCAAGATGGGGGCATAGATAAATGCACTATGCACATCCTCCCACAATTACATCAAAATTACAACTAAACTGTAGAACACCAGTCATTCAGAACCACCTGAAATATAGCTAAATGGAAGTCCTACAACTAGGGAATTAAAGAAGAAGCCCCATCCAGACCGATGGAAGGGGCAGATATGTGGAATGGGCTGGTCCCATACCCACATGTGGTAGATAAAAATTGTGAGGGATATCTCAGCTGCAGAGGTCTCCCTGAGGAGTGAGAGGTCTAGTCTCACACCAGGCCCCTCAGCCCAAGGTTCCAGTGCCAGGAAGAAAAATCCCCATAACTTCTGGCTGTAAAAACCAGCAGGGATTGAGGCTAAGGGAGACAGATGACTTCTGGAGTCCTAGGCAGTTCTTCTTAAAGGGCCCATGCACACACTTACTCATACTCACTCCTTCTAAGCTCCAATGCTGGCACAGCAACTTAAAAGGCAACAAAGACACATAGAGAAGGACTTAATTGTCCAGCATCAGGCCCAGGTCTGGAGGGCAGTTTTCTTCCAAACAGAGTGCTGGCAGAGGTCATTGTTCCTTTGATGAGCACCCCCAACCCAAAAAGCTGGCAGGTTAGCACCAAAGCTGAATCTCTATCAACCCAGCTAATACTTCTTGCTCAGCCTGGTGATTCCCTGAGGCCCTGGCCAACTCAACTTTCAGGCCCTCCCAAGCTGTTCTCACTGGCTTTACCAAATGCATAGCCTGTTTTGGCTCATGCTTCAGATTTTCCTAAAGTCTCTCAAACAAGCAGTACCTGGCCTCGGCATGTCCTATACCTCTCACTAAGTGTCCCCAGGTGCAGCATTAGCAGCAGCCAGCTGCTACACAGCTGTGCTTGGTACACAGCTTGGCTTCTCCTAGGCACCTCCAACCTCAGCAAAAGTAGCAGCCATCTGCAAATCACTTTGTAGCTCATGCCAGGTGGTCTTGGGCAGAACACGGGTGACAGCTGACCTTGTACTGCACCTCTTGGTGGCCTAGAGCCAGCACACCCAGTGGATAGCTGCAGATCAAATTGAAGCATCACCATCCAAACACCACCACAAGTGATCCACTCAAGGGATAGACTCAGTGAGTCCAGAGCCCCTCTAAAATAAGTCCTTCTCTGTGGGAAGGGCCCTTGCATGCTGATTCTCCATGTTCATTAGAGGACAGTGGTCAGTGATCACAGCCAGTCCTTGCAGCTATGGCTAAATCCATCCCATTGATGTGCTAACAGCAGTTAAAACTGAACTACAAGAGGAGAGGTACACAGCCCATAAAGTAGGTGTGCCTTGAGTGCCCACCTTGGAGATTGGGAGGGCTGTGCAATTGGACCCTAAAAAAATCTACTATATTAGACCACTCTACCAATCCTGGGGAACATAGTATCTCTACCTAAGACATAGAAACAAACACAGGGGGACTGTCAAAATGAGGAGACAAAGAAACATGTGTCAAATGAAAGAACAGAATAAAACTCCAGGAAAAGAACTGAGGAAATTGGAGATAAACAATGTACTTAATTTCAGAATTCCAAACACTGTTCATAAAGATGCTCAGTAAACTTAGCGAGAACCTCAAGAGCATAAAAAAGCACCAGTCATAAATGAAGGATAGACTAAGTGAAATGAAGAATAATTTACAGTGGATCAACAATAAAGAAGAAGAAGCCAAGAATCACACCAGCAATTTGGAATATAAAGAAGAAAAAAAACACCCAATCAGAGAAGCAAAGAGAAAAAAGAATTCAAACAAATGAGGATAGTATAAGGAGCCTCTGGGACTACTTCAAGTGTACCAACATTCACATTATAGGGGTGCTGGAAGAAAAAGAAAGAGAACAAGAAATTGAAAATCTATTTGAAAAAATAATGACAGAAAATTTCCCTAACCTGGTAAAGGAAATGGATATACAAGTCCAGGAAGCACACAGAATCCTAACAGGATGAATCCAAAGTGGCCATACTGGGACACATCATAGTTAAAATATCAAAAGTAAAAGACAAAGAAACAACCTTAAGAGAGCCAAAAGAAAAGCAGTTAGTTACCTATAAGGATGTTCCCATAAGACTGTCAGCTGATTTCACAATAGAAACTTGCAGGCCAGAGGGATTGACAGGAAATATTGAAAGCGATGAAAAGCAAGGACATTCAACCAAAATTACTCTCCCCAGCAAAGATATCATTTAGAATCAAAGGACAGATGAAGAACTTTCCAGACAAGAAAAAGCTGAAGGAGTTTATCATCACCAGCCAGTAATATATGAAATGTTAAGGGATCTTCTTTAAAGAGAAAAAGAAAAAAAAAGACCAAAAATATGAAGAACAAAATGACAACAAATACATATCTGTCAACAATTGAATCTAAAAAATAAACAAGCAGAAGAGAAACAGATTCATAATAGGTACAGAGAACATTTTGACAGTTGCCAGATGTGAAGAGTTGGGAGAATGGGTGAAAAAGGTGAAGGGATTAAGAAATACAAATTGATTGTTATAGAATAGTCATGGGGATGTAAAGCACAGCATAGTAAATATAGTCAATAATATTCTAGTAACTATATATGGTTTCAGATGGGTGTGAGATTTGGGGGAGTGATCACTTAGTAAGTTATAAATGTCTGCTCATTGGAGTATACACCTAAACTAATATAATAATGTATGTTAACTGTTTGGAAAGTAAAAATGATTTTAAAGTGGGAAAAATATTAATGAATTTAAGAGATAATAAAGAGTTAAAATGACCTTCAAAAGGGTATGGTACTAGCATAAAAATAGACATATGGACCAAATGGAACAGAAGAGATTGCCCAGAAATAGACCTATGCATATATAGCCAATTTGACCTTTGAATACACAATGGAAAATGGATAGTATGTTCCACAAATTTTGTTGTGAAAATTAGATATACACATAAAAATAATGAAATTGGACCTTTACCTTACACTGTACACAATTTAACTCAACACAGATTAAAGACCTAACCTTAACTACTAAAATGATAAAAGTCCTAGAAGAAAGCATAGAGGAAAATCTTTATGACATTGGGCTTGGCAATGATTTCTTGGATATTACACGAAAAGTTCAAGAAACAAAAGCAAATATAGACAAGTGGGACTACATCAAATGAAAATCATCTGCATAGCAAAGGAAACAGTCAACTAAATATGGACAAACTACAAAATGGCAGAAAATATTTGCACACCACATATCTGATTAGTGATTGATATATAAGTAACTCCTACTACTCAATAGCAAAAGAAAATAAGCAAAAAAAACTGGTTAAAAAATAGGCGAAGAATTTGAATAGGTATTTTTCCAAAGAAGGCATACAAATGGTCACCAGGTATATGAAAGGATGTGCAACATCACTAAGCATCAGAGAAATTTAAATCAATCAAAACATAATGAGAAATCACCTCACACTTGTTAGGATGGCTATTGTGTGTGTGTTTTTCAAGATAACAAATCTTGACAAGGATGTGGAGAATTTGGAAACTTCATACATTGTTGTTGGGAATGCAAAATGGGGAAACTGCTGTGAATAACAGTGTAAAATGTCCTCAAAAAATTAAAAATAGAATTACCGTATGATTCAGAATGCGTACTTCTGGATGTATGTCCAAATCAATTGAAGTTGGGATCTCAGAGATATCTGCACAACCATGTTTATTGCTGCATTCTTTACAATAGCCAAGATATGAAAACAAACTAAGTGTCCATTTACAGATGAATGGATAACTAAAACATGGTATAAACTTACAATGGAATATCATTCAACCCCCAAAAAGAAGGAAACACTGCCATAGGCAGCCACATGGAAAAACTTGGAGGACAGTATTCGGAGTGATATAAACCTGTAACCAAAGAACAAATATTGATGGTTCCACTGTGCAAGGCATTCGAAATAGGCAATAGAACTCAGTGAAGCAGAAAGTAGAATGGTGGTTGCCAGGGGCTGTGGGGAGGAGGAAATGTGGGCTGTTGTTAAACAGGTAGAAAATTTCAGTTATGCAAAATGAATAAGCTCTAGAGACCTGCTGTACGACATTGTACCTATAGCTAATAAGATTCTAATGTACTTAAAAACTTGTTAAGAGGGTAGATCTCATCTTAAGTGTTCTTAACCACAATAAAAAAAAGAAGAAAAGAAGAAATTTATGATGCCCTGTTCTACTCTTCTTGTCCATGAGTGAATAAAAAAATCCTCTGTCAATCTGTGATTTGTTTAAAATATCCAGTCGTCCAAGCATTGTACAGAAAACTGCTTGGATATCCCAGGCAGATTTCTTTTCATCTCCATACTTGTCAGATTTACATCCACGCATGAGATAGAGGCCACTAGAAGGAGAATGCTGCAGCGTCTCAGTGCCACGTGATTATACCTCCTGCCTGCTGAGAGAAAATGAATCAAAATATGTGGCTGTCTGTGAACTGTTTGGGGTTGGCAAGGGAGGCCACTCAGGGCTTACGGATTCTCTTGCTAAAGTCCATTTGTGGTTTCCTATAGATCTCTTTGAAAAGATTTTGAGATCATTACAGCATAGTTTGCTTTGTAATGTTTCTATCAAGTCACTATAGTTATCATGGAAACAGTGTGTATAACTTTGTTGTGCCTGATTAAATTTCAAAAGCCCATTCATTCATGCCTGAGAACACACAATTTGAAATAAGACTTGTTAATAAGGTTGCTATTAACCCTGCTAATGAGCAAATATAATTTCTGTCACTTGCAGATGACACTCAATATGTTTTGGGCTCATATTTCAGAGAGGACTTCTGCATGAGGTTCATTCGAGCAGAAGAGATGCTTCTTGACTGTGGACATGAGGCAGCTCACAGGATGTGCCTGCCCTGTGGCAGATGCTGGACTGGCCTGAGTCCATCCTTGAGGGTTGATCATGAAAGTGAATTCCTGTATCTTTTTTTTTACACCTAATTTTGTGATTCTTGGTTTTTGACCCTGACCTTACAGTTTTATATATCTTTTCTTATTCTTTTTTTATTGTTGTTCAAGTACAATTGTCTTCATTTTTACCCCACCACTCCCAGCCACCCCAGCCGCCCCCACCTCCCATCCTTGATCCTACCCCACTTTGGCTTTGTCCATGTGTCCTTTATATATGCTGCTTGATGACCCTTCCCCTTTCTTCCCGCCACCATTATCCCCTCCCACTTCCCCTCTGGTCACTGTCAGTTTATTCTTTATATTAGTCTTTTGTCTTCAATCTGAAAGACAATCCTTTGTGAGAGATTAATCTCTTGTGATGTTTGATCATCCCAAGCATAGCAAGGAGATAGATATATCTGCTTTATCGGCAACGTTTTCTGCTGGCCTCTGATTTCTCTGTCTCCTCTAGACAGAGAAAAATATCTCTGTCGCTTCTAGGGAAGGCAGAGAGTAAAGTCTACCACGATGTTCCCTGCAATACTGAGCTATTGAGCACACCATAAACCTTCATTAAAGTGTTTGTGATCATGACGACATTGCAAATATTGTAGGAATTCACTCAGAGAAATTAAGGTACCCATGACTAAATGAGAGCTTCAGAAGTGGTGAAAAATAATATAGAGTAGTGGGAAAGCAAGCTGCCCACCCTCATTCAGAAAAGATATTAGTATCTGCATATTACTGCTATGAGGTGTCTGTCTCCTTTCCAAAGAGGTGAGACAGTATTTCCAAGGTCACACACAGAACGAAGAAATGGAAAGAAAAGTATGGACCACTTGTCGCTACATTACAGTGCAGGTGCTTGTTTGTTTAATCAGCAATATTATCTTGCGTGCAGAGTCCAAAAGGAATGGTCATGTTGCAGAATATGACAATAAGGACATTTCTGTCTTTGCACAACCTTACAGCATATGAAGTGTTTGAAGACATAAGTAAGGACAGTTTCTGAAATGCTAAATGAACTAAGTTAATTTGTTTTCTCAGTGCTTTGGCCACTATATTTTTACATCAAGCTTTACACATGGGAAGCATGTTTAACATTCATGCTACTTACTACAATATTTTAAGGGATACATTCATTTCTCATCCTAGTTTATTAAGCTGTTTTTCCCATATAAGTTAGGGATAGTCCTATGCCTTTAAAAAAATGTGTTAAGGAAACTCTCATATAACTACCACTAGGTTTTTGGGTGTAGGCACCATCACAGTTATTTTGGATAAAAAGTAAAATATATAACTTACTGTGATTTAAAGCTTAACATTGTCTTATTTTCTTTAGTTAATTACCATATTTCATTCAACAAACATTTATTGAACACATATGGGCAAAGCACTCTGGGGAATCCCAAAAATGAATAAGACCCATTCTCACCTTATTATTGAATTGAAACCCCCCCAAAAAAATCCTTAACAGAAGGTAGTAAATAACAAGTGCCAAAAGGAGTTAAAAACAAAGTGTCTTGGGAATGCAGGGGAAAGAAACTGTACTGTCCTCCAGGGGAGTCGGGGAGAATTTATGGAGGAGTAGCACCTGCGCTGAGCCTTGGAGCACGGCTAAAATCTCATTAGAGGGAGCGCAAGTCCCTGTAATGGCTAAGGGAAGGGAACAGCTTGCACACAAAAGCATGGAAACCTGGCAGTCTGCTTGCTGCAGTGAAGGTTAGTGGAACAAACGAGTGAGAGGCAAGACTAGGGAAGTATATTATCACTGCCTAGGATTTTTTAGCTGTGTATTAAGGACTTTGACCTTTATAATATAAGCATTGAGGA
>PVKM010025319.1:0-20009 GCA_004027735.1 Carollia perspicillata | reverse complement strand
TTGTTGTGTGGCCCGTTCTTCACCAGCTACAGACAGCAAAAGCCCAGTGGAGCAGGCTCCTGTGGGACAGGCTCTTTCCATGCTGGGCCTCTGCGGATCCTCACAGCAGCCCATCTAGTAGATAATCTCCCGGTTTTGCTTTCGCCAAGCCTACCACCGAGTGACTAGACTCCGGGAGAGGGCTTGAGGAGCATGCAGGGGCCCGTGTGTCTGCACGCGGGCCGCTTAAAGCTCTGCACCATCGTGCCGCATTTCATCTTCACAGCTCAGCGAGGTAAACGCCGTTACTATCCTCATCTCTACAGATAAGGAAATTAAGACACAGAGACTAAGTAACTTGCTTCAAAGTAGCCAACTGTTAAGTGGAAGAACCAGGATCTGCTCTGTTGAACTTAGTGCTGAATTCATATTTAACCGTGGTGTGTGTGTGTGTGCACGCGCTCATGGTTCAGGGGTATGTGTCTTTGTGAACACGTGAGAAGTTCTGTGTTTGAGTCTCTGTGCACAGGCGTTCCGAATATAAGTCTGATGCTGGCTGTGTCTGTCTGGCTGCTCCTAGGGATGGGAGCAGGGTGTGGGGCATCAAGGCCAGGCCATCTGGTCCAGGGTCCCCGGGAGTCATCAGCTTCCCCGCCAGTCCACACTGCTCCCCTGCCCTGTCAGGCCCTGTGTTGCCTGGGCCTGGCCTCACAGGTCTCGGGATGAGTAGCCCCACTGGGCCCCCACACAACCTGGGGCGAAGTGTCTGGGGAGAGAAGCACCCCTGGGCTGACAGCCCGGAGCCCTGCAGTGGAACCCTCGAACAAATCTAGAGGGACTTCCTCTCCTTCCTTTGTCCACAAGTCAGTTCTGTGCTCTGTGCCCTGCCTTGGCAACATAGGGTCCCATCCCAGAGAATTACAGCCTGGCAGGGAAGGCACGACTCCGCTGTGATGGGCAGTGAGGGACCAGCGCAGGGCAGTGGACGGTGGGGGCTGGGGGGAGACTTGTGATAAAAGACAATATGATACAAGTTTGCAAGAGAACAGGTCAGGAGGAGAGGAAGTGAATATTGGTTCTCATGTCTGGAAGCAGTGGCTCGAGAGGGCACCAATGCCCCAGAAAGGGCAAACAGCTGGGGCAGGGGACACACAGTGGGTCTGCAGGACAGGCTCTGCGGAGACCCAGATACCTGGCCCCAAACACAAACAGCTAGAGTGACCGTCTCAGCATGGAGGAATCTCTTCAATTCCGGTGTTTGTTACGTGCCTAGTTGAAAATGCGTCCTTTCTCAGACTGCTTGTAGCAGAGGTGGTCATGTGACGCAGTGTGGCCCACGAGACAGGCATGAAGCTCACTGGTTGGAGTTCTGGGGAAAGCTTGTTAAAGGAGAAGACTTACACTTTGGAAAACAGCAGGGTATTTCCTCAAAAAACTAAAAATAAAATTATCATAGGATATAAAAATTCCACTTCTGGGTATGTACCCAAAAGAGTTGAAAGCAGGGTCTCAAAGAAATATTGTACATGTGTGTCTGTACCAGCATTATTCACAATAGTCAAAAGATGGAAGCGACCCAAGTGTCTGTCAATGGATGAGTGGATAAACAAGATATGGTATATTCGTACAACAGAACATTACTCAGCCTTAAAAAGGAAGGAATTTCTGACACGTGCTACAACATGGATGAACCTTGAGGACATTATGCTAAGTCCTCAAACACTTAGCCAGTTACAAAAAAAAAAAAAACCAGAATGTTTTATGATTCTAGAGAGTAAGCTATCTAAAGCAGTCACTTTGTTGAGACAGAAGGTAGAATGGTGGCCGCCAGGGTCTGTGGGGAGGAGGGAATGCAGAGTTGTCATTTGATGGGTACAGCGCATCAGTTTTGCCAGATGAAAAGGCTTCTGAAAATTGATTGCAAAACAATGTGAATGCACTTAATACTACTGAACTGTGCACTTAAAAATGATTAAGATGGGCCCTGACTGGTATGGCTCCGTTGGTTGGGCATCATCCCACAAAATAGAAGGTTGCCAGCTCAATTCCTGGTTAGGCACATGCCTGGGTTGCAAGTTCGGTCCATGGTAGTGTCGCAGTCATGGCGTGAATGAGGGGCAACCATTTGATGTTTCTTTCTCACAGCAATGCTTTTCTCCCTCTCTCCGTCCTTCCCTTCCCCTCTCTCTAAAAGTAAATCAATAGGCACTGACAGAAAAAAAAATGGCCCAAATGAAAGAACAGATCAAAACTCTGGAAAAAACACAACTAAGCACCGAAGAGATAGCCAACCTATCAGATGCACAGTTCAAAACACTGGTAATCAGGATGCTCATAAAACTGATTGAGCTTGGTCGCAAAATGAAGAAACAAATGAAGGCTACCCAAAGTGAAATAAAGCAAAATATACAGGGAACCAGCAATGACGGGAAGGAAACCAGGACTCAGATCAACATTTTGGATCAGAAGGAAGAAAGAAACATTCAACCAGAACAGAATGAAAAAACAAGAATTCAGAAAAAAATGAGGAGAGGCTTAGGAACCTCCAGGACATCTTTAAACGTTCCAACATCTGAATCATAGGGGTGCCCGAAGGAGAAGAGGAAGAGCAAAAAACTGAAAACTTATTTGAACAAATAATAAAGGAGAACTTCCCCAATCTGGCAAAGGAAATAGACTTCCAGGAAGTGCAGGAAGCTCAGAGAGTCCCAAAGAAGTTGGACCCAAGGAAGAACACACCAAGGCACACCATAGTTAAATTAGCCAAGATTAAAGATAAGGAGAGAATCTTAGAAGCAGCAAGAGAAAAGGAGACAGTTACCTACAAAGGAGTTCCCATCAGACTGTCAGCTGATTTCTCAAAAGAGACCTTGCAGGCAAGAAGGGGCTGGAAAGAAGTATTCCAAGTCATGAAGGGCAAGGACCTACATCCAAGACTGCTCTATCCAGCAAAACTTTCATTTAGAATGTAAGGGCAGATAAAGTGCTTCCCAGATAAGGTCCAGGTAAAGGAGTTCATCACCACCAAGCCATTATATGAAATGTTAAAGGGACTTATTAAGAAAAAGAAGATAAAAGCTATGAACAGCAGAATGACAACAAACTCACAGTTATTAACAACCGAACCTAAAAACAAAAACAAACTAAGCAAACAACTAGAACAGGAACAGAAATGGAGATCACATAGAGGGTTATCAGTGGAGGCGTGGGAGGGAGAGAGAGGGGAAAAAGGTACAGAGAATAAGTAGTATAGATGGTAGGCAGAAAATGGACAGGGGGAGGTTGAGAATAGTGTAGGAAACACAGAAGCCAAAGAACTTACAAGTACGGCCCATGGACCTGAACTGAAAGGGGGGAAGGGAATGAGGGTGGGAGGGGGTGTGCAGGGTGGAGGGGAATAAAGGGGGGAAATGGGACAACTTCAATAGCATAATCAATAAAACATATTTAAAATAAATAAATAAATATAAATAAATAAAAACTTGGAAAAATGGTTAAGATGGTAAATTTCTATGTGTATTTCAACACAATTTTTTTTTTTAAAAAAGGAACAGGCTTACTGGCATGTATCTTTGCCTTTTGCTTTTTTCTCTCCCTTTTCTTGGTGCCCAGAGTGCAGACACCAAACGGAAGTAAAGCAGCCATCATGTAACCGAGAGGACAAAACCTAAGGGTGGCCAGGAGGAAGTCGGAAGGAGCCTGGTACCTGGAGGCGTTTTGGAGTTGCCTGCCACCCAGCTCTCAATGGCTTCCAGCCCTTGGCCTGGCCCCCGAGGTGCCGTTGCTCACTGAAGACTAATGAGAAAAAATGATTACCTCTGATAGTCTTGTCCATCCCAGGCTATCTGTGAGGAACATCAGACCTTTATTCCGGCAAAGGAACAGGGCGTGTGGGGAGAGGGGGGGCGGTCTGAGCCCCTTAGGACTCTCCTGAGGAAAGAAGGCATGAGTTCACAGTGAGATTCGATTTCCTTTCGCCTCCTCTGGCATACTGAAGGACGAGGATCCCCTCATCGATTGCATACACTCGAGCGAAGCACACGGCCCCAGAGCCCAGAGCAGCTGTCTAGAGCAGCTAAGGAGCCCACCTTTCAGAAAGCAGCTCGCAGACCGTGACACGCCTGGCCTTGGACTGATACTCAAAATCTGTTCATTTCCATAAGAAAAAAAAAATGGACTTTTGTCAGCGCTGGGGTTTAAGGCCCTGTTTGGGCATCTTTTCAAGGATTCCGGTGACACCATTTTCTCAGCATTGGCCTCACTCTGCTCAGGCTGGTGGCTGCATATTACTTGGCGAGGTGTTTGCATTTTCAGGCCTCCAGTCCTTGATACCTTGGCAAAGGCCACCCCCACCCTGCTCACTCATTTCAGGCTCCCCGGGCTGCCATCTGGAGCCATCCATCCTGCCCATACTGTCGAAGGCCACCGCGTTTCCTCTAAATGCCCAGATCCTGTGTAGGGTTGCATGTGGCACATAGTGACAACTGCAGGCTCCTGCTTTCTAATTTCTTACTCCCAGTACTCGAGAGTCGGACTAGACTTGAGGTGTCTAGATCCAAGTATACCCTCCTGGAATGCCCTGGCCAGCAACAAAACAGGAGCAGCCTAGAAAAGGGGAAAAGCCTAAAGAGGCTCACTGCGGGGCACCTCACTCCCTCCTTGACACATGTCTCCCAGCAGGACTGGTATGACTGGCTGCCTTCATCTGGCCCACTTGCCTCATTTCTTCCTTCGGTCACCCTCTTCACTATCTGCCCTGCTCCTCCCATGTCCGTGGTGGAACCGTTCAGCCCCCACCTCCCTTTCCTCTTCCTCCGCCATAGCCCAGGCTCACGGGGCTCCAAACACCAGGAGTCCATCTCTGAGTCTGTCCTGCTGCTAGAGTGCCAGGGTAGTCCTCCAAAGAGATGGGTAGGGACAGAGTTAAAGACGAAACAACAGAAACAGCACCACAGTGCCCTGGAAAATCTTCCATCCCATGGGGAGTTGTTTTGTCTACTGACTTCTAATCACATGCAAATAACTTGCTAATAACTGAGAGTGAGGCCTCCTCGAATGTTGTGCCATAGGTGCTTCCTTTATGTCACCCTCACCCTGGCCCTGCTCTTAGTTTTGGCCTCAGACAGGCTCAGAGAAGAGAGCTCAGAACAGACTTAACAGCTCCAGCCTGAAGAGTAAGGTCGAGCGCCCTTGGCTGGGAGAACAAGGGGCCCAGCATCAGAAGTCAGCAATGGAGGGCCTCGTAAGGAAGAGAGTGGATAAACCACTTACAATCCAGAAATCCTCATCTCAATCTGGGTGCTAAATCTCTAGTGCTAATATTGCTGTTTGCAGTTGCACAATCTATTATAGTCATTTGATTTTAGTTGGGCTTGAGACAGTGTGCCCAGCTATCTTCAGGACATCTGGACATAGTCCCACAGGGACTGTGGGACACAGGGAAGGCTTAACTGCCCAATGGTGAGAACGGTTTATTGTCCTTCCTAGTGGGGAGTTCTCAACCTGCTGTCTTTATGTCACTCCCTCATTTCTGAGGCAGGACCACCAATGGCCATTGCTAGCCTCCTTTCCTTCCCTGGCTTCTCTCAGCCCACTGTCCCTCTCTTCCAGAAAAATACAATGTGTGATGGAAGTGGCTCCTCTCGGACTGTGTCTTGGCTGCTGCTAGGTCTCCACTTGGGTCAGTCCTCCTGGAGAAAAGCCCGGTCTGAGATCAGCAGGCTGTGTGAGTTGCAGCATCCTCCGGCAGTGACCAAGGCTCGGTCCTCTAATCACGTCCCTCTGCCCTGTCTCTGCCACCAGAAGTGGGGCTCTCTACCTACTGGCCCACTTCACCCAATGTTACCACTCAGCTGCGGGCTGTTATTTCTTATTGGCTTTTCCCACTCTGAGGGCTAGCAGTGGCTAATGAATACAATCTTGCATTTGTTTTCTTAAAGCTGGTCTTTCAGCACAGTAACATGTTTGGCACCTGTTCTTCCCTTATTTCCCATGATGAGGTCATCACAAACATAACTTCTAAAGGAATCTGTACAGCCAGACTCTGCAAGAAAACCCCTGGGCTTCCAGATGGGGACTTCGGCAGCAGCCATGACTTCACCCACTCAGGGAAACATGTGTCCACCTCTGAGGAATGACCCCAGCCACCAAGTTTCTCCCCTCACCCTAGAAATTTCCCAATCAGCCCTCCATCCTGTTGGGGACAACACTACTGTCAAAATATGATCCCTCTCCACCACCCTCCACCCCTCTGTAGATATTCACACAGTCCGGTTCCTCTCCCTTCAGGGAAAAGGAGTCTATCAGATGTGCTCCTCTGCAACTGCACAAGTCTACTTACTTCCCCAGGCTCCTGACACAGGCGCCAGCTCCAATCCTGTCTGTTCCGACGTGCGCTGCCCAGTGTTCTCTACTTCTCCCGTGGCATCTATCTCCCCAGGTACCTTGAGAGCTCCCTCAAGGCGGAAACCTGGCTTATTGTCCTCCAGGCCACCCATGCTCACTCCTCCACCGCCCCCACTCTCTACCCCATCCTCTGTGTTGAGAAAACTTGAACTTGAACACTTGAACTCTGGAGTGAATGTCTTAACCCTGGCTGGTGGAAGTGGGATGCAGACAGTACAGTAAGCTAGAAACCAGGACGTCCCAGCTTGCCAAGCAGTGGCCAAGAGGCTAGGAGAAGTAGGTCAGCTGTTCTGGGCCTCTGCCTTCGCTTCCTCCAAGCATCGTCCTCAATCTCCTCTATAACCAGCTGGGCCACCAGCTTTTCCTCACTGAGAGCAACTGGAAGGATTTCCCATTCTGCCCTGTAGCAGGCAGGACTAGTGAGGTAGGCTACACCATGGACAGGAAACCTGCAAAGACAGGAAGGGACTAGCAGTGGCCACCTAATTCCCTGTTCTTTTTTTAAATTAAAATTTAAAAAAAAATTACAGTCGATAGACAATATTATATGAATTTCTAGTGTACAGCATAGTGATTAGAGATTTACCTTACACATCTGACACCATCCATGGTTATTACAGTGTTGTGGACTGTATTCCCTATGTGGCACTTTCCCTCCTGTAACCATTTTTATAACTGGCAATTTGTACTTCTTAATCCCTTCACTTTTTTCAACCATCTCCCCAACACTCCCACCATCTGGCAACCATTGATTGGTTTTCTGTATCTATGAGTTTGTTTCTGTTTTGTTTGTTCATTTATTTTCTTCTCTAGATTCTACCTATAAGTTAAATTATATGGTATTTGTCTTTGTCTGACTTAACTCACTTAGCATAATACTCTCTAGGTCCATCCATAGAGTCACAAGTGGTAGGATTTCATTCTTTTTTAAGGCTGAGTAATAATGGTCAGTTAATCTATGACAAAGGAGGCAAGAATACACAATGGGGTAAAGTCAGTCTCTTCAATAAATGGTGTTGGGAGAACTGGACAGATACACGCAAAAGAATGAAACTGGACCAATTTCTTACACCATATACAACAGTAAACTCAAAATAGTTTAAAGACTTAAATGTAAGACCTGAAACCATAAAACTCCTTGAAGGAAACATAGGCAGTAAACTCTATGACATTGCTCTTAGCAATATCTTTTTGGATATGTCTCTCTCAGGCAAGGAAAACAAAAGAAAAAAATAAACAAATGGGACTACATCAAGCTAAAAAGGTTTCACACAGCTAAGAAAACCATCAGCAACCTACTGAATGGGAGAAGATATTCCTCAGCGATACATCCAATAGGGTGTTAACATTCTAAACATATCAGAAGCTCATACAACTTAATCTAAAAAAACCAAATAATTCAATTAAAATATGGGCAGAGGACTTGAACTGACATTTCTCTCCTACTCCCTTTCAAGTTCTCCCTGCCACATTTGACAGAGGACTTGCTACCCTTTGCCCCCTCCTGGTGATAAATGGAAATGCAACTGAAGAGGGCTTCCATCCTCACTCCATCCTAATTCTACAGTGATGCTCCTCAATGCTAGTCTCCCAGTTGGAAACTAGGAAAGGGGACAGATAATGGAGGCTGAATGGGGAAGCCACTCTTGAGAAGACCAGAGCTGGGAGGGGAGGTAGAGCATCTGGGCCCACATACTCTGCCTGGCCCTGGTGCTGTACATTAAGGATAGCTACTCCTGTTGAGGCTGGCCATCTTCTTGTGCACACTTACCTACTCAAAGGTATCACTCCAGCCATTCTGCCTCGCTCCTACAGCATACATATTTTCACTCTCTCCCCTGATTTGTTCAATCTCTTTCTTGAAACGCTTTCTGCTCCTAGAACTTCCCTGTCTTGCTTCTCTCCTCACCTGACTCACTGATTGCTCCTGCTAGTCTCCTAAGCTGGGTCCTTCTCTCCTCCGTAGGCTCTTCATGTTGGGGAGCCCTGAGACTTAGGACTCAGAAATCTTTTCTTCTGGGTCTACATCCACTTCCTTGGCCATCTCATCTCTTTAAATACTATGTGCTAACAACTTCCCAATTCAAATGTCCATCTTGGACTGTCCTTGAATTCTGTATTCCCAACTGCCTACTCAACATCTCCATCTGTCTCCAATCAAACTTATAATTTCCACTTTACCCCTACCCGCCATCATAAAAACAGAATGATATAAAACCAAAACGAACCATTAGTCCTATAGACTTCCTGATTTCAGGTTATGGCAACTCCCTTCCTCCAGTAGACCAGGCTAAAAATCTTGTACTTCTTGATATTTTTCTTGCAAACCCCGTGTCACCAATCCTACTGGCTCTACCTTCAAAATATATTCAGAGCTCGATGACCTCTCTCCAGCTCCACTTCTACCACCCTCGTCCAAGCCATTCCCATGATTTGCCTGCATTGTAGTAGCTTCCCGATTGGTCTCCTTGTTTCCATCTTTTCTCTCTATAGTTTACTTTCTACACTGTGGCTAGAACGGTCCTTCTAACCAAAGGCAAGTTAGTGTTCTCTCACTCAGATTTCTTCAGGGTAAAAGCTGAGTCTTCATTGTTTTAATCCTCACCTTAGGTTATGTTTACTGATTTTTAAAAAATATATTGTATTGGTTATGCTATTACAGTTCTCCCATTCCACCCATTTCACTCTCCTCCACCCTACATACACACCCTCTCCTATCCGCTTCCCCCCACTTTAGTTCATGTCCATGTGTCATACTTATAAGTTCTTCAGCTTCTACATTTCCCATACTACTCTTGCCCTCCCCCTGTCTATTTTCTACCTACCATCTATGCTACTTATTTTCTGTACCTTTCCCCACTCTCTTCTCCTCCCACTCCCCTGTTGCTAACCCTCCAAGTGATCTCTATTTCTGTGGTTCTGCTCCTGTTCTAGTTGTTTGCTTAGTTAGTTTTTGTTTTTGTTTTAGGTGTGGTTGTTAATCATTGTGAGTTTGCTGTCATTCTACTGTACATGTTTTTTATCTTCTTTTTCTTAGATAAGTCCCTTTAACATTTCATATAATAACGGCTTGGTGATGATGAACTCCTTGAACTTGACCTTATCTGAGAAGCACTTTATCTGCCCTTCCATTCTAAATGAAAGCTTTGCTGGATAGAGCAATCTTGGATGTAGGTCCTTGCCTTTCATGACTTGGAATACTTCTTGCCAGCCCCTTCTTGCCTGTAAGGTCTCTTTTGAGAAATCAGCTGACAGTCTGATGGGAACTCCTTTGTAGGTAACTGTCTCCTTTTCTCTTGCTGCTTTTAAGACTCTCTCTTTATCTTTAATCTTGGATAATTTAATTATAATGCATCTTAGTGTGCTCCTCCTTGGGTCCAACTTCTTTGGGACTCTTTTGAGCTTCCTGGACTTCCTGGAAGTCTATTTCCTTTGCCAGATTGGGGAGGTTCTCTTTAATTATTTGTCCAAGCAAGTTTTCAATTTTTTGCTCTTCCTCTTCTCTTTCTGGTACCCCTATAATTCAGATGTTGGAACATATAAAGATGTCCTGGAGGTTCCTAAGCCTCTCCTCATTTTTTTGAATTCTTGTTTCTTCCTTCTTTTCTGTTGGGTTGTTTCTTTCTTCCTTCTGGTCCACTCCATTGATTTGAATCCCAGTTTCCTTCCCATGACTATTGGTTCCTTGTACATTTTCCTTTATTTCACTTAGCATAGCCTTCATTTTTTCATCTAATTTATGACCAAATTCAACCAATTCTGTGAGTATGCTGATCATCAGTGCTTTGAACTGTGCATCTGATAGGTTGGCTATCTCTTTGTCACTTAGCTGTGTTTGTTCTGGAGTTTTGATCTATTCTTTTGTTTGGGCTACTTTTTTTTGTCTTGATGCGCCTGTTATGTGTGAGGGGCAGAGCCTTAAGTATTGCCCAGGGTGGGGCAACCCACGTCGCTGGGTTGTGAGGCTGTATGTGGAGGAAGGGTCTGAGAGTGAACAATGGTGCTTCCTCTGCTCTCTGCTGGAATTCAGTCCCTTCTGCTGCTTTCCCCAAGCAAAGGCCCTTCTGGTGCTGATTCCCATGTGGGTGGGCTTGTGTACATCCTGGGACCCTGTGGGTCTCTCCAACAAACTTTCCTGAGAGGCTGGGAGTTTCTCCCAGCACCTCAACCCCCACAGGTGTTTTCAGTTGGTGTTTTAAGTCTTTATTTCCCAGCGCTGGGACCCTGGGCTGTGTGGTCTGTCTTGCTCCCCAGTTTCACCTGGTTTATCTGCGTGCAAATGTGGGACCACCCGGTCCACCAGCTGCCTTGCGCACTGCACCCCTCCACAATCTATCACCTTGCTGGCTCCACCCACTGCCACCCAGTGCACCCGGGGTCCACCCACTGCTACCTTGTACCCTGGGGTCTGCCAGCCACTGCTTTTTTTGCCACAACCCCTCTCCACCTGGCCACCTGACTCCGCCCCTCCTACCAGAGTGGATGAATGTGTCTATTTTAATTCCTTGGTTATTGGACTTCCATACAGTTCAATTTTCTGTCAGTACTGGTTGGTTTCTGTTTCTAAATTTTTGTAGTCTTTATTTTGGTTGTGTGAGGAGGCACAGTGTGTCTACCTATGCCTTCATCTTGGACGGAAGTCTATTGATTTTTAGAGAGAGAGGGAGAAGAGAGAAAGGGAGAGAAAAAGAGAGAAACATTGATTGGTTGCTTCCCATATGCACCCTAACTGGGGACTGACCCTGCAACCTAGGCATGTGCCCTGACCTGGAATCAAACCTGCAACCTTTTGGTGTACGGATGATGTTCCAACCAACTGAGCCACCTGGCCAGGGCAAATCTGAGTCTTTTTTGTTTTTTGAGTGCCTAATGAATTTATCGTAATCCTAAGAAGAAAGAATAGAAATAATAAATTTCAATCTACATTAGTAGCAATTTTGTAAACAGTTTAGTCCTAAGTATAGTTAATTTTGGAATCATGATTTGTGTTTGACATCTGCTTTTTAAGGCATATAAAACACTAAGAAGGCAATATTAAACTTTTCATTTTAATTAAATATTCGGAATAAATTTTGATTAACAAAGTTTGCAAGTAACAGTTAAATATTTAGAAACAACCAATGTACTAAATTAATGTTTTACTTTATTAGTTGTGCAAACATTTAAATATTTAAGATTGTTGGTGGATGGTAAAAAATGTCAGTTGCTCAATAAACGTAAAAGATAAATAAACAGAACCTTGAACAGAGTTTACTTAGTTGTAAATAATCCCACACACAAAATCTCCCTGGACATTAGTGAGTGCATCCACTCATTGGTAGGTGGGCCATCCATTTCCTGACACACTGGCCAACAACCTTAAAAAGGTTAGCTTTCCGCCCCAACTAAAAAGACCCTCAGGACATGAAGTGCTTGCTCCCGGCAGGGAATCCACTCTGGGGAAGAAGGTAAACAGACCCTGATGCAGCTCGGCCACCCTGGCTCTAGTCCCTCCTGTGGTGTCCACACTGAGCATTGCAGCACTTGTAGAAGGTGGTCATTGGCAGGGTGGGTCTGGCGCTGCACGAAATAGGCGTGAGGACACTCACATTTGGGACGTGGCTCTGCAGTGGAGGTGACATTCTTCCAGGCAGCTGCTCTACTAAGCACATCGTCCACTTCTTTCAGCTTTGGATACTTTGGGTTTGTCAGCCTGTGGGTGATGGTGTGCAGGTAGGGGCTGTGTTGCAGGTGAAAGGGTGGCATCACTGTCCCTTCTCCATGATAATCCCGTCCCCGCAGCCGGGGCAGAAGAGCAGCATGACAGATGACTCGTGACAGATAACTGGGTTCTGCGGGCTCCTGCCAAAGCTGAGGCTTTAAACTGGCCTGTAGAGCCCTGCATGACCTGGCCCCTTGCTATTCTCTCAGTCTCCTCTCCTGCCACAGTCCCTCTTTCTTTCCTTATTCTATGCTCCTTTGTGGCTGTTCCTTGAATACACCAGCCCCATTTTTCTCAGGACCTTTATACTTGCTATTCCTCCTGACTGGGACATTCTTTCCCCCAGTATCCATATAGCCCATTCCCCTACTTTCTCCAGGTTTCTGTTCAGATTTTACCTCACCAGGGAGGCCTTCCCTACCCACCCCATATAAAGTGGTACCCACCTACACGCCCATTGTCAGTCATCCCCAACTCCTTTACTCTGCTTGAGTTTCCACTTAGCACTTACCTGCCTTCTGTCGATATCATGTATTCGTTGTTTATACATTTGTTTTCCATCTCCCTCCATGGAATACAAGTTCTATGAAAGTCAGGGCTTTCTTTTGTTCACTGCTGTACCCCTGCATCTAGAACAGTGCCTGGCACACAGTAGGTGTTCAGTTACAGTTTGTTGAGTGGATGGATGGGTGAATGGAAGGACCAGTAGTTGAAAAGTACAGGGTGACTATGGTTGCAGTGTTTTCTTCAAGATCTGAAAGATCTGAGCATGTTTATGTGCCCATGGGAAGGTTGAAAGACAGAGGAGTAAGGTAAGTCCCTCGAGGGAGAAGGGGTATGATGCTTGGCACAAAGAGGTCTCTGAGGAGGCAGGAAGAGACAGGACTCAGGGCCCACTTGGGGAGAGCCACGTCTTCCTTGGGCTGGAGGGAGGGAGGTGATGATGGGTAATGAGGATGAGAAGGAAAACCAATGGAGGCCCTAGAGAAGGCTTCATTTTATTTTTTTCCTGTAAAGTAAAAGTGAAAGGCAAGATAATCTTCTGAGAGCAAGGGAAGTGAGGGTGAGCAAAGTCTAAGAAAAGGGAGAAGATTTGGATAGTGGCTATGAGGAACAGGAGAGATGGATCCTCTGGAACACACAGCATCATTGTAAGTAGTGACAAAGTTCACAGTTTGGAACAGCAACAATGACATACCTTCTGCCCCTTCTGCTTTGGGGTTGCAAGCGAGATCACAATGGGGCAGGGAGCTGCTGTGGGGAGGAGGGAATCTTGGTGTCCAGGTCTGGAGTCTATACCTTATCTAACGGCCCATCTCTCTCCATCTGCTCTCCCTCCATGGTTGAACCCACCTGACCCCAGCTTCTTCCCTAGGTCTCCTCATGACTGTAATTCAACCCAGTGTGTCAGGATTGGCTCTGGGAAAGCAGATTCTGAGATGGAGTTTAGTGTGCAGAAAGTTTTTTAGGCATGCTCTTAGGCTTAATGCCAGGAGAAAAAGAGGGAGGAAATAGAACTGTGCAGAGGGAGGAGCTGGGCCACAGTACAGTCTCGACAGAGGACCTGGCTAACCCCATGAGGATCTCTGAAGTTAGGAGGACCTCTTTAGGATTGTTCTGTGCCGGGGCCAGGATTGGCCTTTCCTAGCCAAGTTCTGATCAATCATTGCATGTGGGTCTCCTGGGAAGGGGGAATGACGTGATCTAGTTTACTTTCCTTAGCAGAGGCAATTCCTGATGAAGACTTAAAGATGAGTGGAGTGAGTCTTCCTGTGGTGCTCCTAGCATCTGGGGGAGTAAGTTCTTCAGTCACGAAGGGGGGTCCCGACAGCACACCACAGCACCCGCCAGTGTAATACATCTTTAGTTAGCCCTTACTCTATGCCTGACCCAGACCTCCCTCAACCTCAATGTGGGGGAGGGGGCTCAGGAGCTCTAGGAACCTATTAGGCACCTGGGTACAGGAATTACACTCCTGCATAGAAGCAAGAGGCCTCGGGTTATAATCCTAGGTCAGCTAACTGACTCATAGTAGGTGTTCTCTGGCTTCTCTCATCCTCAGTTTCTCCATCTGCACATGAGGGTTGAGCTGAGGTCTGTGCCCAATAGTTTATGAATTTATGATGTCTAAAATCATGGACCGCAAGGAGTGAGGCCTGTCTGTGCCTCATTCTTGAACTTCAAAGGCCCCACACATTATCCCAGCCTTCTCCGTTTGAGAGTTGTCAGGCTTGGGTCTTTATGGCCTGGGGACACAGGATGAATAATCAAAAGACAAGTTCAAGGGTAGATTTAGGGGAGAGTGGGCATTCCATGCTCCTTTCAGTTCCTCCAACCCTTCTTAGAACGGATTTTAGCTTTTCCCAGAAGCATCATGGTTCCTGCCCCTACAAAGAGACATCATTAAAACAATATGGGCGAAATTCTTGGACGTCATTGAGTTATTACTGTTTTCTGACATCATAGGCTACACAGAGATACCATCATCTCTTTAAAAGTTATAATTCACACTAGTCATTAGGCAACTTCAGGGCCTTTGAGAGGCCAGAAGTCAAGCTCGCAGTAATTTAGAATTCTGCTTTTGCTTTGAGAATACTAAGAAATCCTTATATTATTCCCACTCCAGCCACCAGGTTTATACTTCTCAGGATAGTCCTGTGTTCGCCTAACTCAGCTGCTTATTATAGGAATTGCTTTTGTAGGTAATTTATGCTTTTCTCCCTAAGAGGAAACAGTCTTTACTTCTCAACTCTGTGTTTTGCTCTCTGACTACTCATGACCAGAGTGAAATCAGGAAGAATGTAGTGCCATCACCCATATTTCTGAACTGATATGAAATGTAAAGAAGAAAATGAGCCAAACATAGCTGGGTCTGATGCTCAGCGTGATGTCCCAGGGGAGGTAGAAAGGCCTTCAATTATCTCGTCCAATTACTCCAGTTTTACAGATGGGGAAGACTGGGGCAAGAGAGGATGAGAACCCTCATCCTGTTTTACTAAGCTTTTTACTAAGTACGAGATCCTTCAGGAGAGAAGGAAAGCTTTTAGAACAAACTCTCGCATTTGAAATGATGGAATATGAATAACTTTTAAAATAATCAATACATAACAGAAATTTAAAAATAAGATGAAGTCCCTGGCCAGCTGGCTCATTTGGTTGGAGCATTATCCCATACACCAAAAGGTTGTGGGTTCAGTTCCCAGTTGGGCCAGGCACATGAGGCAACTGACAGATGTTTCTCATATTGATGTTATTCTCTCTCTCTCTTTTTTCTTTCTTTCTTTCTTTCTTTCTTTCTTTCTTTCTTTCTTTCTTTCTTTCTTTCTTTCTTTCTCTCTCTCTCTCTCTCTCTCTCTCTCTCTCTCTCTCTCTCTCTCTCTCTCTCTCTCTCCCCCCTTCCTCTCTCTCTAAATTTTTTAAAAATTTTAAAAAATGTCCTAGGGTGAGGGTAAAAAATAAGATGAAGAACCATTAGTAGACCAGAAATATTGGAGAATTTCTCAAGATGGAAAGCAGATGAGGGTGTTTGATTCCTATCTTGGTGCTAAATTAAGTGGACTACAGACACCCTCTCCTAAATTCAACCTTGGAGAAACTGTGCACGTGAGAGAGGTGTGATATACCCCAGAACCTAATCCCTGAAGAAACCAGAAGCCAGGCAGATCCCAGTACAGGTGAGTACTGCAGCGTTGAGAGGGAGAGAGTTGGATATCAAGAGTGAATGAGAACCCGGGGGAAGAGTCTCATCTCATCTATGGACTTTTCCCTCTTCTCCAGCCCTCCAGTTGTAGAGTAGCTCGCCCTATTACCTCTGTGGGCAGAATGTACCATAACAGCAGCTAGAAATGGGAAGGTAACCTCAAGGCCCTTCTGGAGCTGCTAATGTGAAAAAGGTTAAAAAAACAAAGGCTGGCAGGCAGCCACTGAGCAGTCTCTCCTTCCCTTCCACACCTTGGCTGGGGTGAGTGACCACAAAGAGCAAGGCAGCTCTTGGACAAGAGGAATGACTTGGGCAAAGCTCAGAGGTGTCCTCCGGAAGGCAGAGCTCTCCGTTGTATCTGTGGACAGGAACAAACAGATGACAGGTGCTCAGAGGCTCTACACCCTGAGGCACTGTCCTCCTAACTTTACTGAAAGGAGACAAAGCTGAAATCTAGTCTTTAACCTCATTCCTCCTCCCAAAGTACACACTTTTGGCCAAGAGAACTGACATTTGTAAGGGAACATGAGTGCAGAGTCAAAGGCAACTCCCGAATAAATGACTATTGCAGAAGAAGTAAAATGAATAGACTGGGCAGAATATTTACAATAAGAATAATACATATCATCAAGACATAGGAAGGACACTGTAAATATGAAGAAGAGCAATATAGAAAATATCTATAAATGTTAAGAATGACAAACATCCTCAATGATCATTGAAACAACTCAGTAGATGGGGTGAAGAACAGAATGTATTCAGCCAAAGAACGGAAGAGAGAGTTGTAAAATTGGTAAGAACAAAACCCAACATAAATAGTATCCAGAAGGCTGTAGATATGGACACTATAAAGAAAAGATGAGTGAAATGGATGACAAAAAAATAGAAGTGCCCATATCTATTTAGCCAGAGCCTCCAAACAAGAAACTGAAGATAAAACATTTTAAGATACAATGTTCAGTTATTTCCTGTAATTAAAGATGTGAAAACTTCTATTGAAAAGAGCCTGTGAAGCATGGCTGTTTTTCTGCTTAAATGGCAAAGAAGGCTAGGAGTTGGGTGGGGAGGGTGCAGAATAGCAAAGCGAAACTTCCCACAGACTCACGGTGCTTCGGAGACGAAGACCAGAAAGAGGAAGAGCGGTTTGTGTCAGATGCACAGCTGGGCTCCTTCTCACGATACCCGCACATTGGAAGCTACGTTGATTGGGAAGTTTAAGATCTAAGTGCGAACTTCTGAAAGGTGTACATGAATTTCCCACACTGTCTTATGGCTGAGGAGGTAGAGATGTGACTAGGTCTCAATCAAACCAGAAGGAGCCTGAGTCTAGCAACCCAACTCCACCCAGTTTGCGTTCTAATTATATTGTTGGGATTGACCCCTTATCTGCCTAGCAAAGAAAGGGTAAAATCTCTCTGGGGAAAAATATGATCATCTTCAGTCTCAGGCCATTTAGATACAATCTCTGCTGTACAACACAGAATTACGAAAGACACGTGAAGAGGCAGAAAAATGTCACATACTTTTAGGAGAAAAAAAGGATAATAGAAGAGGGCCCCATAGGTGACCCAGATATTGCAATTAATGAAAAGGGGCATTTTAAATAACTATTACAAATACATTAAAGAGAAAACTGGAAAATATGACAAAATGGTTAAAAATGATTACAATGGAGAATTGTAATCTATGAAATTATCAAATGGACTTTCTGGAACTGCAAAATGCAATACCTGAAATTATAAATTTATTGGATAGATTTAACAGTAATAGACAGGATTAGTGAACTCAAAGATGAATACATATAGATTATCCAAACTGAACCCCACAGAGAAAAAAATGAAAAGAACTGAGTACAGGCGACGTGTGGGAGATAATCCGACGTTCAATTGTGTGTGCGAGTGGAATCCCACAAGAGGAGAGAGAGAGAATGACAAAGAAGGAGAATTGGAAGAGAGAATGACCAAGAACTTTCCAAAAATTATGAAAGATAGCAATATACAGATTCAAGATGCTCAGTGAAACCCAAGCAGAATAAATAAATGAAAACCACAAAAGCATCTACTAGTCAAAGAGCTCAGTAGCTACTAGTCAAAACTAAGTAGTAAATCTTAAAAACAACCAGAGAATAAGGATACATTTTTGTCAAATATCAAAACTATGGAAACTAGAAGGAAACTAAATGGCACTTTTAAGCTGCTGAGAGAAGAAACCTGCAAACACATAATTCTATCTCCAGCAAAAATACTCTTCAATTCTCTGCAGCAGAACGAAAGGAGCTCCTACCCTTTGCGACAGCATAGATGGAACTGGAAAGCATTATGCTGAGTGAAATAAGCCAGGTGGTGAAGGACAAATACCATATGATCTCACCTTTAACAGGAACAAACAAACAAGCAAGCAAAATATAACTGAAGACACTGAAACTGAGAACAGGCTGACAGTGACCAGAGGAGAAAGGAGAGGGAATTTCAGAGGGAAAGGGGAAGGGTTTGCAGGAACAAGTATAAAGGACACATGGACAATAACAAGGTGGGGGTGGAAACGGGAGGGAGGTGGGGGGGTGGCTGGGATAGGGGTAAAAGGCAGAAAACTGTAGTTGAACAACAATTAAAATAAAAAAATATTCTTCCACATATGAAGGCAAAGTAAAGATATCTTCAGACACCAGAGAGAGAGAGACAGAGAGAGAGAGACAGAGAGAGAGCGACGCCTGTTCTTTATCCACTTCTCTATCAAAGAACACTGCAGTTGTCTCTATGTCCTGGTCACCATGAATAAAGCTGCAATGAACATAGAGGTGCATATATCTTTGCCAGTACATATTTTTGAGTTTTTTGAGTAGACACCCAGAAGAAGGATTACTGGGACACATGGCAACTCTATTCTTAATACAGTCAAACAATTTTTGATAAAAAGGAATTAAATGGGCAAAGGAAAATATTCTCAAGAAATGATGATGGAACCATTGAATACCCATCTGGGAAATAAAAGACATCAACGCTTACCTTACACTAGACACTAAAACCAATTAAGATGGATCATGGACCTAAAATAATGAAACTATTAGAACTGCTAGGGAAATATCTTTGTGACCTTTGGGTAAGCAAAGGTTCCTTGTGGAGGATCCAAAAACCATACAAGAGACTTCATCAAAATTTAAAAACTTCTATTCATCAGAAAGTACTGTTAAAAATATATCTAAGCAAACTACAGACAGAAAAAATATTCACAACACATGTATCTAGTGAAGGGCTTGTATCACAACATATAAAGAAGTCTCAAAACTCAATAATAAAAGTAAAAACAGTGCAGTTTTTTTAATGCCTTGGGGGTACAGGGTGGTGGCGGAGTAGGAGGATATGTAGCACGCCTCCTCTCAGAACCAAACTAGAAATAAAGCCAGAGAGGACTGGACACCAGAAATAAACCAACGACTACTCAAAAGAGAGACTTTTAACCAAGGACAGGTAAAAAACCCAGCACGACCAATGGGAAGGATGAAGTCATTTAAGGGACTGGCCCACTCACAAGGGCAGCGGGCAGAGGTGGCAGGGCTGAAGGAGCCTCCTCTTGAAAGAAGAGAAGCCCAGCACAGAGTGCCTGTGCCAGGATCAGCAGACATGTAGTGCCCAGCAGTGAAAGAGACCGAGTTTGTCTCTGTCAGGCAGAGATGAGGCGTACTGCAGGCAAAGTCACTATTTTTTCCCTCTTAACTCTTTTTTTTATACTTTTTTTATTTTTATTTTTTAAAGATTTTATTTATTTATCTTTAGAGGGGAAGGGAAGGAAGGAGAGAAATATCAATGTATGGTTGCCTCTTGTGTGTCCCCTGCTGGGAACAGGCCTGCAACCCAGGCATGCGTCCTGACTGGGAATCGAACCGCGGTTATTTGGTTCGCAGGCCCGCACTCAATCCGCTGAGCTACACCAGCCAGGGCTATACTTTTTAAAATTGATGTTCGGATACAGTTGTCTCCATTTTCCCACCACCACTTTCCCCCACCCTACCCATGCCCACCACCCACCCTCATCCCACCCCCTCTTGGCTCCGTGCACAGGTCCCTCATTCATGTTCAATGATGTCCCTTTCCCTTCTTTCCCACGTGATTTCCCTCTCCCCTCCCCTCGGTTACTGTCAGTTTGTTGTCAATTTCAATGTCTCTGGCTATATTTTGCTTGCCAGTTTGTTTCGTTAGTCATGTTCCACTTATAGGTGAGATCATA
>PVKM010025318.1:0-20007 GCA_004027735.1 Carollia perspicillata | reverse complement strand
TATGTAAGTCAGTGGGCTAGATAAGGAAATTAGTGAAACTAATTAATGTGATCATTAGGAAAGCAGTCATAACCATGTTTTTACTAGAACATGTGTTTTTTTAAATCAGTTCTTAACTGGAAATTATGTATTTAAACATTTTTATATTGCATCAGCAGAATTTCAGTGTCTGAAAGTTAAATGGGATAGAGGTGCCTAAGAATATTTCATAGAATAATTGAAGCTATCTAAGCCATAGTGGTTATTTTTGTTACTGGATTGAAGTGGCCTATTTGCCTGTGCATCAAAGCCCATTAAGACACAAACAGGAGTCTGTGGTGAAGAAAGTAAGGAATTTTTAAGAAGCTGGGGCCATGCCTCGGGGCACAGTTCTTGTGCTCAAAGACAGAGTTACCCCTGAAGGCTTCTAGGAGGTGGGTTGTATAGAGGAAAAATTAGTAATCATGGTGGTGACTGAAGGAGTCAGGGTCACGGTCACAGCCATGGTCTCTGTTCATTGGTCAGTGTTAGGGTAGGGGCAGTTGATTTTTGCATCTGCTCCTGATATCAGTCATGGCATCATTTTGCCTGGTTTCAAAAGGACCTGTCGGTGTCAGTGGGGTCATTCTGGAGCTGAAACACGACTGAGGCCTAGATGTTCTCTCCAGTTTGACCAAAACTCTGCCTCTCTGGTCAACAGTCCAGAGGCTTTGTTTCAAAGACTACTGGATACTGACTAGAACTCACTGTCTTGAGGTCTTAATGAGCAAGCAAGGGAGAGGACGGTGGGTGAGTCAGGGCACTTGGTGAGACCAGTTTGAGTCAAAGAAGAAAAAATAAAAAAGACAGGTTTAAGAAAATAAGGTGTCTGTGAGGTTACATTTCTATACTAGCAAAGTGAGGCATAGGCTTTAAATCTCCTTATGCACATCAGCCATTCCTGACTGGAAGGAAAATCATACATTTTATATGTTTTTTTAACTACTAAGTTGTTTCCACTAAGGTCTCTGTCTGGAGAAGAGACAGTATTTATCACATCATTATCATCTTCAGCCAAGTGGGATTTGTTCTAATTCTGCTGCTAGTTTGTAAATTGTCTCATGAACTAGTGTTATCTTTGTTCTCTGTCTTTGCAAATGAAAACTCTTGCTGCATTAAATTCTCTGGAAGCTGACATTAAATGAAAACTGAAAAAAATCAACCTTTTAGAGGTTTATTTATACATTCTCTGAAGCCGCAGCATTTATGATTTACCACTCATTTGGCAATTGAGGCAGCACTGCATTCACTGTGCTTGTGCTCCGTATAGTTGATGAACATTTCCCAAATAGAATTCCTTTCCCCCTACTCCAGAATATGCTGAACAACAAGGACAAGAACAGCAACAATAACAGCATCACTTGAGGGCAAAGGCCATCTTATTCTTCTAACCTTTCCCACATCGTAGAGAATACGTCCTATGTCCCTTCAGATATAGATGTCAGTTGAATGACACCAGAGAGCCATTCTAGTGTTTTAGCAAAACTCATACCCACTCCCACTTTCTTCTCTTTTTATTCCAAAGCAGCTTGCCAAAATTTATGAGGTATGATTTGATTTCTATAACAATCGTGTAATTCATATTTGATAGTCATCACAAGTATACACTATAATTTTATTCCCAAAGAGAAGGTGCGTTTAGGGATATTACAGACAATCTCACGAGAATATATAAGTTGTTTTTCTTAGCTACCTCCAATGCTCCAGATTGGGTTGTTTTCATGTAACTGCCAGGTTCTCTAATGAGTGTTTTAAGCTATTGATTTTTTTCTTTCATAGTATATGGGTAATGATATAATAAACTATAATAGCTCCAATTATATAAATACTTGTTTAGGAACTTTTTAGAATGCATGTTTTTGATGTACTTCATTCTAACATCTCCTTCAAAGTTGTAGAATCTATTGTTTCAGGTCTAGGTGAGACAACATCTTAACATAAATTTTTATCTATTTTAGCATTCATATTAGTCACAAAATGTGTCAAACTTCTTTTTTGTTGGAATAATAACTTACAATGAACATATCTATTTAGGTCCTACTTGCATATTTCTAATTTGTGGTTTTTCTTTCACAGTCCTTAAATGCAGTGTCCAAACATCAGGACAGAAATGCCAGCAGACAGATCTGGGTTCCTGCTCGTAATTCTAAAGTACCAGACACATTTTACATGCTATCACTTAGCAATCTGATTTGTGTGTAGTTTAATCAAAAGCATATGGCTTTTAATTTAAGCTAAATTAAAGTACAATTATTTTTATATATTTGTAGAGTATCTGGCAGTAATGTTGTTAAAGATAATTATGTAATTTACATTACTTATGTAAAATACAAGCCATGATCTAAATTAAAAAGCACACATGAAACAAAAGTTGTGTCTGGAGCCCTGGCTGGGTGACTCAGTTGGTGGGAGTGTCATCCCCTACACCAAAGGTCTGCGGGTTCAATCCCTGGTCAGGGTATGTATGGGACACAACTGATCAACTGATCAATCCTCAAGTGAGGATTAAAAAAATAAATAAAAGTCGTGTTTGGATGATAGTCTACAAACTGTACCAACATACCAATCACATTCCGGATCAACTTAAGATGTTGCCATTGAAAGTGCCCTCTAGTGATTAAATAGATTTGTCACTTTAGTTCAACTCAAAAGAGGCCTGAGATATGAATCCATTTTACATATAGATCTCATTTTTAAACATTCCTAGTTGTTAGGTTAATTTTCAGAGAGTCACTTAGTTTAAAACATAGACTATTTACCCTGGCTGGTGTGGCTCAGTGGATTGAGTATCACCCTGTGCGAACCAAAGGGTCGCTGGTTTGTTCCCCAGTCAGGACACATGCCTGGGTTGTGGGCCAGGTCCCCAGTAGGGGGCGTGTGAGAGGCAACCACCCATTGATATTTCTCTCCCTCTCTTTCTCCCTCCCTTCCCCTTTCTCTAAAAATAAGTAAATAAATAATTTAAGAAATCATAAACTACTTACCAGTTGTGTTGACATTTTATGCGTGAGCGTACCAGTGCAATGCTCTCCTTCCTGGCACAGCAAGGGTTTACACTTACGTTCTAAAGGTTTTTAAATTGTTTTCTTTTCTTTTTTTAAAAAGATTTTTATTTATTTATCTTTAGAGAGGGAAGGGAAGGATAGAGGAATGGAAATATCAATGTATGGTTGCCTCTCGTGCGTCCCCTGCTGGGAACTGGCCTGCAACCCAGGCATGTGCCCTGACTGGGAATCGAACCATGATCCTTTGTCTCACAGGCGCGTGCTCAATCCACTGAGCTACACCAGCCAGGGCACTGTTTTCTTAATTCCTCCATTACATTCCATGCCCACATTCCCCACCACCACTATCATGCCTCCCACCTGGAAACCAAAATATGTTTATAATAGTCTATGTAGGCCATACAGTTTAAGCATAATTCTACTAGGTCTGAAAGTCAAAATTGGTCTCAAAAGATATTTAAAGTGAGATTTTTATTTATTCAACCACATACCTCAGGGTTCCTGATGACTATAGTTCCAAAAAAGGATTTTGAAAATCAACAAACTTGGATTTCAATCCCAGTTCTGCCAAAGAGAAGTTAAATTTCCTACACATAACCATCCTTAAACATAGTGTTTGAAGCTATAAAGTGAAGATAATAATACCTATTAAGTTATGATGTGAGAATTCACCAAAACCCATATGTGAAACATCTAGTTCTATTTCTTCATGTCTGGGAAGACAGCCATCAATTCCCTTTATATTTCATTTAAATGTTGATATTTTAAAATATCACTTCACACAATGCTACTAAATTTCTTTCCTTAAATATTGTGTTTGTTTACTTGCTTATTATGATATGTCAAACCTTATTACTTACATCAACTCTCTTTTCCTCCCAAGAGAAGCTAAGACACTTTTCCTTCCTTTGAAAACAAATAAGTGATAATTGGATTTTGCCCCAAGATAAGGCTGTCTTGTTAAAAATCTCTCATTTAGATGTTAATTCGTGCTTATGGAATTTAGCTCCATAGTTTCAAAAATCGACCTGCTAATCTGTCACCCTATCACTGTTCTTTTGTTTCATGGCTTCAAATCAGAGAGTGAGAACAATGCTTAGATGCACATACAGCCCTGGACCCATGTTTGGCCTATGAGAAAAACCCAGAGAACTGGAAGGGACATAACTAAGGTCACATGTGGCATACGCAGATTTGACCTGGGTGATGATGCCATAGTTAATACCTTTTATGCAGCATATACTTTGGCTTCACTGAAAATGTTTTCTGTGTTATGAATACATACCCTTAAGCCCATGTATACACACACACTACCTCTCTCCCTCCGCAGACAGATTATCCTCTGTACCATCATGATGAAATGTATTCAAAAGAAAAAAACAACAACAAAACAAACAAACCAAATAAATGCAAAAAACCCTGCCATGCCTGTCTTCTGAAGGCTTAGCTGGCATTCCCTGGTGTCAGGTGGAGCCCAAAGCCAGGGATGAACCCAATAACCACAGGCACTCCAAGATCTTAACAGTGTTTTGTGGGTGAGGGATTGGAAGGTCGGGGTGGCTAAAAGCCACTGTCATTGTCCAGGCTTGTTGTCAAAGGTAGGGACAAGGGACGTCCTTACACTTCCAGATTGACAATTTGTAAATCTTTCTATCAAAGGGAAACTTTAGTAAATATATTTGTTTTGTGTTTTTGTAAAAAACAACAACGTAAGACTGTTATAGTGACTTGTTCATAGTAAGATTTTTTTAAATATATGATATTGCTTCCATTTAAGGAATATTTACATGAATTAAAGACAGTGAAAAACAAAGAAAAGTTCTGTATTCCCCCCAAAATCCTTAAGTTTGGGGAAAACTAGGACTCAAACTTGGGTCACTTAACTATCAGAACTTCACACTTTCTACACACCATTTCACTTAACTTTCATTTTTCATAAATTTCATTAACTGTACCCAAGTCTATTTTTTATTCTTAGATGGGATGGTGACATTGGATTGTAGTGACATCAGAACTGGATAAAATACCTCAAAATTGTCATATTTATTTATGGCTTAGACCAGGAGTTGATAAACTTTTTTTCAGTGAGAGGCCAGATAATAAATATTTTGGACTTACGGGTGATTTACGAGTGCACCTGCCCACACCGTGCTGAGTGTTCAGCAGTTTTTAATAAAAAATGGCATGACCCCCGTGCCCCGCCCTCCCTATTTACCTGATCTTGCCCTAAAGGCCTTTTTTTGTTGTTGTTTCCCCAGATGATTAAAAGTCCTCAAAGGGAAACATTTGCCAATAGAAGCACTAAAAAGCTTCATCAAAAGTGACACGTTTATCCCTGACTGATGTAGTTCAGAGGGTTGGGTATTGTCCGGCAGACCGAAATGTCGCTGGTTCAATTCCTGGTCAGGGCACATGCCCTGTTTCTCTTGCTCATCAATATTTCTCTCCCTTTCTTTTCCTTTCCCTAAAAAAATAAATCTTTAAAAAAATGATGAGTTTGAACACTGTTTTGAGCAGTGGAGAAAACATCTTGATAGGTGTATCGCATCAAATGGAGAATACTTTGAAGGTGACTGAAGTTCAAACATGTAAGAATGAATACACACTTTTTGTAAATAAATTCTGGGTTTTTGGGTCCTGACCTTGTACGATTATGAGTGAAACAAGCTCACTAATGTGGATGGGGGAATAAGGTTCTAATCTAGTAACTTTGGAAATGAGTAAATTTTATGAAACCTGAGACCGAAAGTACTGTACTCTGGTTGATTCAGTGGATTCTCATGGCTGCAGCTGTTAACAATTCTGAAACAACTACACATCCACCCTGGGATTGAGCAACTGATTAAACGTATGGGAGTCAGGATTCTTATCACTGAAGTGGTGGTTTCCAGATAAGAAAAGAGAAGGGCCAGGAATGACGCCTGTGGTGTAGGCTAGAAACATCAGGTGACTCATGTTAGCTTAGTATACATATTAATTTTTATGTAACTACATGCACTATATTAAGGTAACGTTAGTTCACCCCTACATATTACCCATTGGTCCTACATCTGGGTAAGGTGTTCCTTCTCTGGAATGTTCTGGGAAGTTAACCACGTGCAGGATGCCTCAGCCACCCTCTAACCACCATAAAACCCTATGCCTGTCTCCATTTCTTGCTATATCAAGTCATTTTTAGGTCTGCTTGGGAGCCACCCCACCCTTTTCCGAAAGCCTCGTTGTGTGAAGTAATAAACCTTTCACATACTGGTGTACGTGTGGAGTGATAATTCCCAACATCCGAATAAAAGTTTGGCAGGAAGTGGGCCGTTTCTCTAGAATGGTACAGCACACACACCCACAGGTTAGTGTAATGCATATATAATGTATATTCCCTCCCAGTTAAGTGTGCCTGGAGGTGACTACGCCTCTGCAGCAATAAGCACATCTTACCCACTGATCTTGATTATAATCAAGACCAATAAAATGGATGTAATTCCCCATTAAGAGAAACCAGGCCTCCTCAGAGAAATAGGTGATTCTAGGACAGGGGCAGAATATGTACCAAGTGAACCTGGATCATCTTGTAGTGCCAAAGGTAAGAAAGTATACACAGACACACACATAGATTGAGGTCATGTCACAGGGATACAGGGGTCAGCCAATACTGCACAGCATCACTTACATGTGGAAGCTAGAATAGTGGTTACCAGGGTCTGGCGTGGGGGAAATAAGGAGCTGCAGGTCTAACAGTACAAACTTCCAGTAATAGATGATTAAGTTCCGGGGGTCTGATGCAGAGCATGGCAACTATGGTTAATAATCCATACTGAATGTTCACAAGAGAGTTGATCTTAAATGTTCTCAACTTGGAAAAAAAACAGTAAAACAGTAATTATGTGACATGGTAGAGATGTTAGTTATGTTATGGTGGTAACTATTTTACAACATATACTTATATAAATTAACACTTTAAATTCCCACAATGTTAAATATCAGTCATACCTCAAGAAAGCTGGAAAGAAAGAATTAGATTTTCTAGGACTTAGAGATGATGTGGAAGATAAGGGAGACAGATTGGTTAAGAAATGGCATTAAGGGTCTCTCCCTCTTAAGGAAGGAGCATTTGTTCCATAGAACGCATTTTCAGAGTTCTGATGTTGAGTTGAATCATGGTCCTCTTATACCTAGTTAATGATCTGTCTGTCGTATTTCAATATACATCCTTACAAACCCATTATATGGTAGGCTTTTGAATTTGGGATGAATGTATTTCCAAAATTCTCAAAATATCAAATATAATTCCTCCCACTCAAAGCAATAAGAAAATTTGTACGTAGTAAACAAAAAATTCAAGACCCTCTTTCAGACCTTGAAGAACAGTGACGGAGGCTATGTGGCCACATTAATGTGGGGTGCTAGGTAGTGAGCAACTAAGCCATCACTGTCTTTCCATGCACATAATTCACATCTCTACCCCGATAAAATAAGTTACTTGAGGCTACGCATTTCTGAGTTTTCATGGGACTAGTTAAAATATGAATATTAAATTATCCAATCCAAATGGCCTTCATAGCAGTTAACATTTTGAGAGTTAAGCATTCCAATTAGGTTATATGAGGTTGATTATGACCCAAAAGTCCCAGTTTCCTCAAAGATTGTGGTAATTTAAACTCCAAGATTATGTGAATTATTATGGCATTATACTCTAATGCTTTAAGATGACCTGCACTCCACTTTCAGTGCTGGCTTACCTTCTTTCAATGAATGGAATTTTTACGAAAATATATTAACCAAAAATTTCATCTCTCAGAAGATAATCAACTTCCTTGATGACATTGACTCCTCCATTGCTTCCCCGTATATTTTTACCAGCTGAGAAGTCAACTCCAATATTTATTCCTATGTGATCATTTGTATCAGTGATTATTAAAACCCTAGAGTGAGCAAGCACATTGTGTAGAAATAGGAACTTGGAAAGGGACTTCTAATTCTACCTTGCACTTTCTCTGTGAGAAATGTCTTGAGTAATTAATTCATGCCACCTGCCTGGAGGCAAGCATATCTCAGTCCAAGAGCAGGGAGCTCTGAATGAATTAGTCCAATTCTATTATGTTAAGCCGTGGAAATGTTGCCTTTAACTGTTGAAAGATTTATAATTTATTAAAGCCTCATGATGATACAATTCAGCCCCTCGAAATGGATCTTAGCTTGATTAAATGGGGAAAACATGCCTTTCTTGTAGTTAAATAAAGAAACACATTCATTAAAATGCCTAAATAGCCAGTATATGAGTGTTTGTGGATAGAAAGAGATAAACTATTGAATATTCCAGTGATAGTTAAAGTAATTTCTCAAAACAATGTTATGTCGTCAACTGTACATGGAGAAAATATTAATGTGAAAGTGTCTGAAAACATATTATGTCCATGCACAAAGGAATGAGACGTTAAGAACTATAATACAACCACATAAGAACAGTCCTTTTGAATAGTCAGCTAGAATCCCGGATGAATGTTGTTCTCCTGTGGCTCAGATACCTCTGCTTGTATATTGGTCCAATTCTCTATGACTAAGAAGGAGAAGATGGAAACCAAAAATAGATGAATGCTGAGAAAAGAGGATTTACGAGATTAAGAGAGTTCAGGAACTCTAACTCTTGTTGGGTGGACTTTTGCTGGGCTCAGGGCTTGTTTATCACTTCTAGAACCACCATTGGGCTACGTTCAAACCTCGAAGCTTCAGAAGACTACACCTTAAGACACAATTACCTGGTTGCTCTTGAAACACGTGGAACTGGTGATATGACCCTAGAATTGAAGCAGTTACACGTCCGAGGTGACTGACCTCAGAGACAATTTGAGGACGTGGAAACGTCTCTGGGAGCCGAGACCAGTTCTCTCACCTGCAGTGTGACAGCGTCTCTCTGGGATGATTGGTGGCCAACAGCTTACGTTGTTGAGAAGGGGTGTAAAGGGAGGAAAGTGAAAAGCTGAACTATGAGAACAAGCATTAATCTTAGTTTAAAAAGTCAAACTCTGATCGTTTTATATGTCCATCTGTTTATTACCTGTGCTTCCTCCGCGTAATATTTCCACTTCATGATGTTCATTTCCTTCCCATCTACATACATACAAAACGTCCATTTGCTGAAAACCCCAAGGGTGTGGTCTCCTTTCTGGGTCCATAAGCTACACAAAATTCTTTTAGAAACAAGCATTCAGCAGAACAGAAATAGTCGTAAATAGATGATGGCATAAAAGAATAATTTGAACTCCTGTCATTTCCTTGCCATGACTGTAAGCAAGTCACTTAATTTCTATTTTTCTTCTCTGTGATAGATATAGACTACAGATTTGTACAAATTTGATTCAAAAATACCTCTATATTTTTCTATATCTTATTCTGCTGTAATTTTTTTTCTAAGAATGACTGAAATGACACCTTTACAAGGGAATCTAAGCATGATTTTTGAAATTCTAACTATTGAACTTGAGCTTGAATTTTGCCTCAGCGTGGAGATGTGTCCACATCGCTTTTCTTAATTTGTGAAAGCTCAAATATTCTTCTTTGTCAGCACGGTAAAACATAGTGAGGATACAGCCAGATTGGAGGTTACTCTTCATTGTTCCAGAATGAGTGCACACAGACCCTATCCCTAAAAGACACAAATACTTGCCAAAAGTAAATTGTCATAAGTTGTGTGCTCATTCACTCTGAATTCATGTGATGGCTTTAAAATAATGAAATAAATGAAGCATTTAATTTAAATGATACTTCATCTGTTAATGATATTTGTGCCAATTTTCCATAGCTTTTGGTTGTGTTCATGTAATCTGATTTCTGAGCAATTAAGCAGTGCATTTAGTATTGGAAAAATAATTAATTCACAACTTTGGACAATGTGCCAAAAATAACTTTTCTTTTTTATGTAATTTCTTTTTAAAGCATTACAGAGTTATAAGTTTGTAAAGTTTCAGGCATGGAATAGATCTTTGAGGTTATATTAGTCCAAATGATAATCTTATTCAAGTCTACATTTTGCTTGGAAAGTAATTGCCTAAAACTTACTGTAACATGAACTATCTTCCAAGGAAAACTTGTCCATTGTTGAAGGGCCTGAGCCTTAAAAAAAAATACTTACATTTATCTGTGACTTAAAATGTTGCAGAATGCTGGAAATGCAAAGCTGATTTAGACAAAGTTTCTGCTCTCCAATGAATTTTCAGTCCAGTAGGAGATGAACAGATAAGACAGATAACCATGACTTATTGCAATAAATGTTTGAAAAATGTGTTTATCATACAAAATAGAAGTACAGTGGACAGAAGTTAATAAAATTTCCAGGTCAAATAAAGTGTTTTTCTAGAAGCTCCAGCCTGTCCTGAGTGTTAATGAAAAATAAATGTTTATAACAATCTAGTTGGATATTTGCAGCTAACAATGCGATACACAGGCTGAAACTGAAAGGGCTGGAGATATACATCTGGGAGTTATTAGAACACAAATAGAACTCAGAATCGTAAAGGGCCTTAAATTGCTTAATGAATGTGTGGAGATGAAGAGGCATAGACCATGAATGGTGGCCAGAGGAGGGCCTGTGAAGAAGGAATAGTCAGTGGTCTCTTACCCAGAGCTATGTGAAACCAGGAAACAGATACCTAGAGTGGCACCAACCAGGGTCTCTGAGTGTTATTAGGGAATTGTCCAAAAACAGATCATGAATTCCAGGGGATTAATTGAAAAGCCAGTCCAGATGCAAATAAATTGCTTATCAAAAAACTAGATTGTTCAGTCCTGGCTGGTGTGGCTCAGTGGATTGAGTGCCAGCCTCCATACTAAGGGGTGGTGGGTTTGATTCCCAGTCAGGGCACATGCATGGCTTGCAGGCCAGGTCCCCAGTGGGGGTGCATGAAGGCAAACACACATTGATACTTCTCTCCCTCTCTTGGCCCCTGCCTTCCCCTCTCTCTAAAAATAAATAAGTAAATCAGATCTTTTTAAAAAACTAGATTATTTAATTCAAGGTAGGAATTTAAAACCCAAAAGCAAAATCAGAAGGAAACAATTACAAAGCAAACAGGATTGTCAATGGAAGAGTACAGTGACTCAGCAGGGGCATAGGAAGGAGGAGTCTAGGAAAGTTCTGGAGTCCAAAAGCATGTCGCCAATTCTAATGCACACCATGGTATCTATAGTTAATAGTACTGCATTGTATACTTGAAAATTTTGCTACAAGACTGAATCTTAAGTGTTCTAACTCCCCCTACTAAAGTACCTATGTGAAGCGATGGATGAATTAATTGACTGTGGCTTAATCATTTCACAAAGTATGCATATATCAAATTATCACAATGTACACTTTAAAGAATCTGTTTTTATGTAATTTAGTGGCCATATTAGGAGGATGACCTGGGCCTCTAGGAGCATGACTGAAAAGGGGATTATATGCTAGTTATACATCACTAATAGCAAAGTTATAGAGCTAATGAGGACTGTAGGGCAAAAATATCTATTTTTAAAGAATTGATTTACTGTGTGGAAACATTCTATTTGTATCTAAAAACTTTCATTCTGATAAGTTTAAAACCTTTATGATAGCAGTCAAGTAATTGGATAATTTATTTTTCTATTAATTTGTGTTTTGAATCATACAATGTAAACACTATTAGTAAATGGACTCCAGAATTCCTCCTAGGGAGGGAACTCTCTCTGTTTACAAAAACTCTTGAATGAGGGATTAAGATAGGAAATGATGCCATAAATCCCTGGGAGATGGCTGCCAGTAATGCACCAGAGAAAAGGGTTGATACGGAAATCAAGATAGGCACCTGTTTTTCCTTTCCTCCTGGGGGAAAGGGTAGTAGTGAGGAGATTTTAAAAAGGTAATAGATGAAACAACTATGGAACATTTACACAGTGGAATTCTACTCGGCCGTAAGAAAGAAGAAAATTTTACCTTTTGCAACAGCATGGATGGACCTGGAGAACATTATGCTAAGTGAAATAAGCCAGTCAGAGAAAGACAAATATCATATGATTTCACTCATATGTGGAATCTAATGAACAAACTGAACTAACAAGGAAAATGCAGACAGACTCATAGATGGAGAGCAGATGACAGCTAGTTGGGGGAGAAGGTTAGGGGTGGAAGGATTGAGCAAAAAGGTAAAAGGATTCATGGACTTGGACAACAGTGTGGTGATTGGTGATGGGTAGGAGGGTATAACGGGACTAAATGGTAATGGCAACAACAAAATAAAGATTAATTTTTTTAAAAAAAGTAATAGAAAAAGATGACAGAGAGTCTATGAAAGACGTGCAGATGGACTGCTGTGGAAAGATGAAGACAGCCATCACTGGGTACAAGTGGCTACATAGTGCTTCAGACAATAGCAATTTCTAATAAACTGTTTCATGTTTTTTTTCTTTTCTGTGCAATATATGTTGCAGGTCCCATGCAACCATGTGTGACTGATTTACGTCAGAGGTCAATGAAGGTGAAAGGCTGAGTATTTGGTCTTTTTAGATTTAGTACATAAATGTGGAAGGAGCTACTCAGAGGGAGAAAAATAAGCTACAATGGGAAAATACACAATTTAAGGATTAAGTGTCAGGCTATCACTGGGTATGACATAGGGCTGGGTATAGCTAAAATGTTAAAGTTAACTTGATTTTACTGATAGTATATAATCAAGACCAGTAAGTCAATCCTAACCATGGATGGATTACGTTATAAAGAACAGTTAGTTTATGTTATAAACTAACATGTTGTGTTATGTTAGATGCTACATGTTATATGTTACATGTTACAACATATGACATATTAGTTGTGTTATAGGTTATATTAGTTATGTTGCGTTGTGTTATGTATTGTTATGTTATGTATTGCTATGTATATGTTATGTTATGCATATGTTATGTTATGTATTGTGTTATAATATGATAGGTATATGTTATGTATTGTTACATATATGTTATGTAGTGTTGTGTTATATTATTTATGTTATGTGTTTTATGTTATATGTTATATTAGTTATGTTATGTTATGTTATGTTATGTTAGTTTAAATATAGAGCTCTATTTTTGTCAAGAGACCAAGGATTGCTGAGTTTTCACTGGTTGAGTTCACTTAAAATCTGATTGGCCTGTGACAAGAGACTCCTATTCACATGACTGCAGGCTGCAAAACCTATCTTGAAGTGAAGTATGGTTATGCCACCATTGTATTTTACAAGGTGCAGTTTACATTTTATATATTTCTTTTATTGGTTTGAAAAAACATTCAATAATACCAATTTCAGTGGATTCTGAAATTAAATTCCTTCAAAAAAGCCTCAAGTTCAGGGGTTGAAATTGTGTTTATGTCATATAGATTCTAAAAATTATATTGTGAATATGGAATACACACATTCATTGTCAAGTTACCATTCTCATGTTAGGCTGAGAATCTACCAAGGTTCCTAGCATTATATAATTCAAGCCCTAGTCTGTGACTTATCTTCCATACAGCTCAATTGTGGTGGTTTTTTTTTTTTATTGTTGTTATTTTGGGGAGTATTTTTTCTTAATTTTTAGGAATACAATTTAACAATTATATTTATTTTTTAGGTTGATTCATTCAAAGTCCCAACACTTTTCAAATATCTTAAGCGAATGTAATGAATGTATATCATATTATTATTGCTTTTATTAATGTTTATATATCTAAGAAGGCTTATACACAGTGTTAAGCTCTGTCCATGTAGCTTAACTATCAGGATGGGGTGTAGGGACCCACATTTTTCTTCCAGGGATTTCTTATTCAAGAAGAAGGGACTCATACCAACTGGAATTGGACTGGAAAACAATATATCTGAACAGTTTGTTCATCTGGAAAACAATGCACTTTTATAGAAGTTTCCTTACAAAGATTTCTTTCAGGTCATCATTTTGCTGGGTCCACCAATCCTAAACTCTTATATTCTGCTGCCCAGCTGTGATCAGATTCTCTCCTTTAAAGACCCGCCTTAGACAACATAAGTCTGGACACGAAACCTTTAAATGCAACTTTCTGAGCCTTTTAAGACACTACTAAGACTGCCCGGGTATTCTTCTTTTTCATAATAATAAGTGTATAATAGAATAGAACTTGGTTAATGAATGGTTCTTTTGGTGGTCCTTTTTGGATATGACAGTCATCAAAACTTAACAAGTTATTTATTTCTCTGTGTCTGTTATACTTTTTTAGAAACAGGAATCTTAGTATGGTTTGTGTAATGATTACATGAAAAAAATTAAATATTTAATTTATTTATTTTTAGAGAGGGGAAGGGGAGGAGAAAGAGAGGGAGAGAAACATCAGTGTGTGGTTGCCTCTCACACACCCCTCACTGGGGGCCTGACCCACATGCCAGGCATGGTTACATGAAATAATTTAAGTCATATGCTTATGGCAGTTCCCAGAATATAGGAAATACTCAGCAAACATTATTGTCATTTAATACATCAAAAATGCAAAGAAGTCCAAATGTTCTTAAAATACATGTAGGCACAATAATAGTTTTATGATGAAACTATTGTTAAACATAAATAATGTTAAGCTACTTCTTAACTTCTTACTTTAATATGATTATTTATCCAGGCCAAAAATTGATATTTTATTGGACACTGGGTGCAATTTCCTTAAATGGATGATAGATTTAAAGAGGAACAAAACACTAAGGAATATTATCTCTATCATCCTTTATGGGAGATGACCCAGGGCAAGTTGTATACATATTTCTTGGAGAGAAATAAACCTATGGGAATGTGAAAACGTGCATCTAGTTGAAGCTCACTAACATCTAGAGCATTTTGCAAAAGAGAAGGGGTAAATAATGATTCATCAGGAGAAATATGCTTCTTTTTCCCTGTTAAAATTTGCCTATAAAATTAACTTGGCAATACATTTCCATTGAACTGTTAAATTATGGCAACATGTTTTTTATTCTTTCATTAAAAGCATTTTTAGTCACAGGTTAGAGGACAAACCTGGCATAACAATAAAGCTTACATAAACATGTGAGAGTTGGTCTGAATTTGGTTGTCTTAAACCATTTTCACAGTGTGAAATCAAAGGTTATTTTGCATATTGTGAGGAAATGCATTGCAGGCAACTTCAAAAAACTGAAGCAATTTTACTTATTAACTACAACTACAAAATAGAAAATGCTTCATACGATTTTCACGCTGACCGATAGAACAATCATCATTATTCCATAATTACACTAGTGAACTTATTACCTAATGTGCCATAAACATTTTTGTAGAGGACTTTTTTTATTTAAAATTTTTTTGACTGTGAGTCACATGGGAAACTTATCAGTCCTGCAGAACAACTTATAGAACTTGTTTTCATGCACCTTTAATATGATGGAGAAATACTTGGATTTTCTGCACTCTCATTTCTGCCATGCTGTGACTCCCATTTTATTAGTTGCCCAGGGATTGAGTGGTGTCTTCACTGGTGTCACAGACATAGCCTTGAAGGCTGACTTTTGCATTATTTCATTTATTTAAAACAGACAAATGTTGGGGAAGGTGGGGGTCAAACTTTTCACTTGGTCGTCTTCTCCTTTCTCTTTCTCCTTCTCCTTCTTCTCTTCCTTCTCCTTTTTCTTTTCTTCTTCTTTTTATTTTAAATTTCCACCAGGAAATTTACAAAGGATCATTCTTCTTAGGGGACATATTTTGAAAAAGAAATAAAGAGCGTTCTCATTTCATAATAGTTTTATAAATTTATATTAAAAGTGCATGTTAAATACAGCCAAATTTTAACTTCTATTTTGGTGCAATCTGTTAATTTTACTCGTCAAGGCAGTGTTCATCAAACTCTGTGTCAGGAAGTCGGTGTAACCAGCAAAAGCAACAGTTGTTTGATAAAATGTATCAGAGTAACCAAATGGATCCTACATAGTAACATAAACAGAATTTTACCTGATTATTGTAGTCAAGTCTCATCTGTATCAGGTAAATTTTATAGAACCCTCCCTTCTACGACTTATTCCTGATTTAGAGCCATTAATTAAGAAAAATTCAAGTGAGATTTGGAAATCATAAGAGGAGAAATTATTGTTTTCACGTGACACTTCAAACAGACTCATAGGCAGAAACTGAACTTCTGGGCATAGTCTCTTTCAAGGATGCAGACGGTTACAGTTTGTGGCAGTGGTGGCCCGTCTTGTGTGCCGGAACTCCCCACATGGTCCCCAGACTGGTGCAGCCAAGATCAACCAGCTTTTTCCTGTCAGTAGGTAAACTCCATCTCCAGCATCTTCCCCTAAAATCCGCAGATTCCTGGTAGCCTCCAGGTGAGCACTAATGATTTCTAGAAGCTGTTCATTTTTTTTTAACTTTTTTCACTAGCACTTCCAAAGGTATGTGTAAATTGATATTATGATTCCTCTGCTGATAATCCTCCAACAGCTTTCCAGCCTTTTTATAATATAGGACTGAATCTCCATATGACCTGTACTGTCTTGAATGACCAGCCCTAACCTCTTCCTATCACATTCTACTTACTCTGCATACACTGGCTTTCTCTCGGTTTCTCTAATACTCTATTTTCTTTTCCCAACTAAAAACATTATCAAATTGTTATTATTTTTTACCTAGAAAGCCTCTCTTTCCCACTTTGCCTCATTCATTGTTATCTTCATTCATAATCTAGGTAATGAATTGTTTCTTCAGACAAGCCTCCTAGGATCCCCCAGATAAAGTTAAGTTCCCAAAGTTATAGGCTGTTGTGGAACCCTGTATCTCACTTTCACAGCATATTATACAACTACAGTGAAGTAATCAATTTCATAATTATGCAGAAGATATGTTCTCTTATCCGTCCCACTATTACAGTCCTGATCCAAATCAGATTCTCAATAAGTACTTGAATTCAAGGAATAAGGACCCACATAGCAGCATTAATATTCAATTTAATATTCAATGTTATCAATAATCAAACGATTCAAATTTATCCCTTAGCAAACTCACAATTTTTATAGATCAAGACACATTCAAGCTGACAATGAATGGTTAATAAAATTTTCAAATTTCTGCAGGAGGCTCAATGCTAATAAAAAATAAGGTTTTAACAAATCTTATGGGTTTGTTTATGGGGTATGGTTTTGGGGTATCCATTGAACAAATCCATAGGATACCCCACAGCCATTCCCTGTACTCCCGCCTTTTTCTATTGTAGATTGCTTTGGGCGAAAGGTGAAAGTCACTGGGGAAGATGTTCCTTCTTGAATATAGTGATAAAACCTCGAGAGCAGATACCATCTTTCTCTTCTTTTTTGTTCCTCCAGACTAGACTGCATATGTAATGCCTATGGGTACAGGTGCTGTTTTATGACTTGATAATAAAATTCACATACAGAAGATGTCGGAACAGGAAAGTAGAGTCTATTTCTCTTACTTCATTAGCCACAGCATGAACCTCCGATTGCCTAATTCTGAACTTCTTTTTTGTGTGATTCAGATAAACCCACACATTTGCACAAGTCACTCTTGTAGGGTGTCTATTACTTGCATTTATGCACGTTAACCAGGCCGAGTTCTGTGTAAGACCAGAAGATATGAGTAAAAAATACATTGGCCCAGCTGACACATTGAGATGAATAGGTATAAATATATGCCTCTGTTTTAATGGAGATATGAATACAGTTGCTACAATGCCATAAACAATATATAAATTAAGTAGGTACAATTGAATTAAGGAGGTATAACTGAATCTGTAAAACATCTTCAGAAGAGTTAGCATGTGACATAAATTCAACCTTAAGAAGTTGTATATGAATGTAAGCAGTTGTTACAGAGCACAAAGTTCTTAGCCCTGGCTGGTGTGACTCAGTGGATTGAGCCCAGCCTGTGAACCAAAATGTTGCTGATTCGATTCCCAGTCTGGGCACAGGCCTGGATTGCAGGCCAGGTCCTCAGTAGGGGGTGCATGAGAGGCAACCACACAATGATGTTTCTCTCCCTCCTGTTCTCTCTCTCTAAAAGTAAATAAATAAATAAAGAAAATCCAAAAAAAACTCTGCAGAGTTCTGAACTTTATCCATAAAAATAAGTGATTTTGTTGCTACCAGCCATCAGATTAGAAGAAAATTCATTAAAAAGTCATAAAAATAATATGCAAGTAGTCATCACAAGGGTATGAGATAAGCCCCCAAAATACCCAGGTAAAGTTTAATGGAACTGGGGAAGAAACTCTTAAAAGCTTACATCAAGTATGCTTCCTTACATCAAATTTAAACCTGTTGGTGAAAAAATTTATTATGTTTAGGTTCATAATTTTTTCTGATAGATATCTTATGTTAATGTTAAGATAGAAAAGCTGGTGGTATTTCTGTAATAACCAATTATTTTATGGCTAATTCTGCCCAAACTATGAATTCATAAATCCCCCAATCTTGTGTAAACTATCTAAAGGCTTGATAAGTGTTAGTCAAAGAGATTTCAACAATGCATAAAACCTATTCCTTTTATTTTCTAAAATCAAGTTTTAATTAAACACAGTTTAAATACTACAACTGGGCTTATCACATTCTCACAAGTTCAAGACTCCTGATGGCAAATGATTTTTAAAACCCAATTACATTGAAAAGAAGTAGCCTTAAATAGAGAATAGAAAGACTATATATACTCATATGAAGATAAATATAAATTTACTAAGATTTTCAGCCACTATGTTGACATATCTTTGCTCTCTGATATCAAACTTCTGTAATCCTTTTCTTTGGTTTCTTGAGATGAATTTGGATACAATAAGTACTCCAAAGAGGTACCTATTAATTTTTTTTGTATTTTTAACATTAATTTTTAAAAAGTTAATACTTTAGAAGGTTGTAAAATTGTACAAGGAATCTGCATATTCCCATTGCTTGGCTTCCTCAAAGGTTAATGTCTTATATAACAATGGAGCAGTGAGCTAAACAAGCACATAACATTGACATGATTTTATTAGCTAGACTACAGAGCTTCTTGAAATTTCACTGACTATTCCATGAATGTTCTTCGCGGGCCTGTGATCTAATCCAGTATCCCACCTTGATTTAGTCCTCATGACCCTGCGGTCCCTCCCAAACTGGGCCGGTTCCTCAGCCTTTCTCTCTGCCTTTCATGGCGCTGACACTTTGGAAGAACACTGCCCACAAATCAATTGGCCTTCTTTTTCCTCCTCACTAAATTCAGGTAATGTTACTTAGCAACAATGCCACAGAGGGATGTTCTGAGTTGTGACTTACCACATGACAACAGGAGGCTGATGGCATCGATATGCATCATTATTAGTAATGCTAATTTTAACAATTTGGTTAAGGTGATGTGTGCCTGTTCTGTCCACTGTACAGTCACTCTTTTCCCTTTTATTATTAATAAGTGTGTTGTGGGAAGATATTTTAAGCCTATGCAAATGTCCTGCTTATCATCATATTTTTGCTCACTAATTTTAAAATACAGTAATGATTCTTGTTTGAAACAGTGATTACTGTACTGTTTGCCAAAAGACACTTACCTATTTCTGACATTCTATATTTATTAAATTAAAATTTTACTTAAGAGGTTTCTCCTCTCGAATTATTTATATCAGTTGCATGGGCAGTCCTTTCATTTTATTCATATGAGAATGAAATCATGACTATTTTGTTGTTTACACTGTCTCAGATTGGTCATTGGGAATCCTACCAAATTGCCTCCATCAATGTATAAGCATTTTTTATTTCCGTTCTCACAAGATGTTCCCTTGTGGTGCATTTTGCACAGCATACTTACACAGATCCAGTATCCTGCTCTTCTCCATGCCCAGCAGGGGCCTAATACAAATGCATGAGTTACTTCTGTCTCAATTGGAGGATCTCCACAACAAATTGCTGAATTGAAACCACTGGTGATGTTGCCTTAATGTATGCCACTAGAAAACAAGTCATCTCTGACATGTCATCTTTCAAATTTTGCTCTCCTTCGGCTACTGAATTTTTTATTTTTA
>PVKM010025317.1:0-20012 GCA_004027735.1 Carollia perspicillata | reverse complement strand
GGGATGATTTCAAACCAATTTGTGAGTATGGACACTCGAGCCTCCCCTTTTGACGGGGTGGGGTGGGGTGAGGAGAGTTTGATCCTTGAACTGGACTTTATCCAAGCCTCTGGCTGGCGCGCGCTCCTGCCTGGAGTCGAGCAGATGCCCCCGCGCGCTCATGTTTCTCTCCCTTCGAGTTCCAGCTCAGAGGCTGCCTCGTGCTCTGCTTCCCCACCTTGGTGCCAGGCTGGGTGTGTGTGTGTGTGTCCGGGTGTGAACACAGGTCCACGCCCGCAGTCTCTCCTGTGCCCGCCCATATATCGTCCCCCACGACGCAGGCAGGGCCTTTCAACAGCGGCAGGGGACGTCCCCAAAGGACCGAGGCCTGGCCCTCGCGAAGGCCTGGGCCGGCAGGCGGGAGAGTGGGCGGGGGTTGGCAGGCAGTGGCCTCTCTCACCCCTTGGTCCCTTTGCCTTGCAGTGGCCCCCCAGCGGTCCCGGAAAAAGCGCTGTCCCTACACCAAGTACCAGATCCGAGAACTGGAACGCGAGTTTTTCTTTAACGTGTACATAAACAAAGAGAAAAGACTCCAACTCTCTCGGATGCTCAACCTCACTGACCGGCAAGTCAAAATCTGGTTCCAGAATCGCAGAATGAAGGAAAAGAAACTGAACAGAGACCGTCTGCAGTATTTCACTGGAAATCCCTTATTTTGAGAGCTCCAGGAAGCACCCCTCTCCCACAACCCCCGCTCACTCACCCTCCTCCCTACCAGCCTGCCCCCAGCAGGCCCAGTGTCCTTGGGTTTAATGACGCCTCTTCTCTGTGGAACTCCACCATTCCTTCTCACGATCAACTCGGGACCTCCCAGCGACCACTGCTACCTGCGGACCAGGCCCGGGACTTGGCCCAACGGATCCTAATAAGGGGAAAATGGTAAATGCAAACGTCCCTTTACAATTTTACCGCCAGTGTGCTGTTGTTTTCCTTCCCTGTCCAGGTCCCGGTGGGGACGCTGTGGGATCTGTAGAGAGTTAGGCCTGGGCGGCAAGGCACTTGCTTTTGTTCTGAGTTTAAGGGACCCTGTCTTTCTCCCTTGGTGAATGCAGATTATTTAAACTCTGGGAAATGTGTACATTTGGTCTGTCGTGTCAAGGCATGAGTCACTGTCTTTTGTGTGAATAAATGGTTTGTAGTAAAATGGAGGTTACAGCTTCAATATACTGTATGAATGTTCCTCGTTGAATAAGTTTAGTGTCTGCTCAGGATATTTTAGCAGCCTGAATCTTCTCCCCCATGCAACTGAATATCAAATGAAATACTTTTTAATTCCGCTAAAATAAGAGTTTCCCTCACCCACTTCTAGGTTACATTGGTTTCAGAAATCACTTGAGGGATGAACCTCTGAATTGAGGATGTGACCATGGTGCTGTCTTCTCCAGATGACGAGGCTGAGGCAGCAGGAACATAAGAAGCAACACCCCCCTCCCACACACACACACACACTCTAATCTAGTGAATTTAGCATTTGGGGGGGGGGCAGAATTTTAAGAAACTGATTAGAAAATGCACATTCACTCTTAAAGTGTCAAGGATCCAAGTTCCCTGAAAAGAAGAAACCAATATTAGAAACCTCACTGAAAAACAAAAGTTTGCTAAAAGGAAGTTATCCGTGGGTACAGAGGTCTCAGGGTGCTTGCTGGTGTCACAGCAGGTTTCGAGCAGGGAAGATAAGCCCCCTTCCTGGAATAGGGCATGGGGCTGCAGACCCAGTTCTCACCACATTTATCCCTTCAAGTTAAAGAATGTGTTGGGGGTGCACTGCACTTTATGTTGCAGGACCAGGCCAGGCTGTTTACAAAACCTTGAACTGTCTAGACAACACCATAAAAGCCAAAGTTCTAAACAGCTTAATTGGGTTATATTATACACCTTCTGGTGGGCCCAAAAGAGATTTCCGCAATGTGCAATAAACTGGAGGAGTGAGGAAAACTTCTCTTTTTCTGAAAAGGGAAAAGTGAATCTTATGACTCTTAACTTCTCATAAGCCCAGAGTCAAAATAAAAATAAATCCATAAGATATACAGCACCACATGCCTCTTCCAAAGAGGCATACACTTCCAATGCAAAATTTTTTAATTGCTAAGGCTTTGGAGGAAAGGAAAAACATAAGTGCATAAGTGTATGCCTTTGAACTTCCAAAATGTCAAGGTCATCACCTTTAACCTTTCTGAATAATTAGGCGCCTTAAGGTCCTTCTGTGATATTCATCCGCCACCCACTCACACACACACATGCTCACACACCCAGATCCCCACACACATTTATGACCACACAGAATCATATGGGGGCTCACCATAAATCTAAGCAAATTCCTAATTTCAGGATCAATAACCTTAATTTCCCTTCAAGCATTTGTGTAATTCAATAACAATTGACTTCTTTTAAAAACACGTTAGATTAAAATGTCTACCAGCATGCTGTTAATACAGCTAGGAAATGGTGGAGAGTTTTGGGGGGAGTCATAGATAGCAGTGCCCTTTGCTCTAATAAAGAGCCTCAGTTTTAAAAGCAAGCATTTGAAAAAGGAAGTTCTATTTAGACTTACACTTTCGTTATATTTTTTAAAATTGTCACCTTGTCAAATAAATTATTGCACTTTCTATGACATGGAACAAAAGAAAATATATTGTTTTCAAAATCAACCCACAACCTTTGCTGAAAAAATGCAATAGAAACAAAGCCTCCAGTTGAGTAATTTCGTTTGGAAGGGGATTCCTTTGTTTGGAATTTTTGGTGTCTGTTAAAATGTCAGTGCCCTAGTAGTTATACTAGTATGATCTTTCCAGAGCTGCTTAAAACTGGTTTATTTCTTTCGGCATATGTCTTTTCTTTCTTTCTCCTTTTTTTCCTTTCTTTCTTCTTATTTTTCACTGCGGCTAAACGTAGCAAGCTTGTATGTCCGCCACCTTAGGCAAGAGATACCATTTTCCGTTTGCATGGCCTTGGAGAGCCACACGGGGGCGTGCTCACGTTCCCGAAGCCGCGGTTGGCGCAGAGGCCACGGTACCAAATCTTTCTATCACTGGATTCTAATAGGCAATCTCAGCCCCTTAGAAACAGGCAGCCGCTAAGGTATTTGTTTGCTGTTTGTTTGTTCTAAGCAGACACGAGGTGTGGGAAGTTGTATAAAGACAAAGAAAATTCGGGAACTACCCAGATATCTGAAAAAAGCGATCACCTAATCGTTGTCTACTTAAAGATAAAGCTGTTGCAAAGAGTACCTTGTTATAACCTGGTGGTGTTCAGGAGAAATTTTAAAAAGACTAATATGTGCATTTAGAGATAGGTCATGCCACTGCAAGTTAATCGGATTAGGGAATATCAATATTCTTGATGGTTTGAGTGCGGAGAGCAATATGAGGATAGGACCATCCCTTCCTCAAAACCATGTCCCCTTTGCGCGCTCTCTGACCTTCTGGGATGATTAAAAGGCTTTTGTTTAAGACAGATCAGGGCTCTGGCAACTTAGCTGGGTGTGGTGCTAGAAAAAATAGGATGCGTCGCAACTGAGGGAGTGTCGTTCTGGACTAAGACATCTTGCCTCCACCTAAGTCAAGTCTGGTGCCAGAGGCTACGGATAGCAACCTAGCGGCACAGGCAAGAAGGATTATCAGTTGGGACGCGGGGGGCAGGTTGGACTGATGTGGCTGTGGGAAGCAGCAGATTGTGTCGGTTAACATTTATACTTCTAGGCGTTGTGGAATGGGTAATGCAATGGAAGCAAACAGGCTTTGCATTTGACAACCCCCTAGTCACCCCTCTAAGCCGTCTGCTTGCTTCATGCTGTTCTTTTCAACCCCCCACCCCCACCCTTTACAAAGCCCCTAACATTGGGAAGAGCATGTGTTGCCATCCGCAGGCCAAAAGGGAGGTTCCAAAAGAGCGGTCTCTAGGATGCGGGTTTCTAAGGATGGGTAGCTATCCCTTCTTACCCGAAGTTCATTGTGAAGCACGTACAGCCCTCAGAATTAGTCCCAGCCTGGTCGGCTCTGCTGAATGTCTCCTCCCTCCAGGCCCTGGACCAAAGGCTGTGGGTCCGCCCCTGGGAGCTGGCATCGGGTCCAGGGTGGATGGGGCACCAGAAGCACCCCAGAGGGGCGCCAGCCAGAGGCATGGGTGTTCCCTGCGGCACCCCCGGCTCCAGCCTGTCGGCCCAACTTAGCTATTGTGAAGCTGCATTTCCCGGGACCTAACCCAGGAAAGATGAGAACTCCCCTCCTCAAATGTCGTTGTGGTCCTCTTTGGGTGACTCCAGTGGGGGTGCATGTGGCTTTGCGGGGGCCTCTCGGCCTTGGCTGGCAGCCTCCTGAAGACCACACGGGTGCTCATCGGTCCGCATTTCCTTTCCTCCTGGCAGCTCCCAAGATGGGCCTGAAAAAGGCCAGGGAACTGGACCAGGACTTCTGAGGACTACAGATCTGACCTCTCCTGATCGTTCAGGGGTATGGGGCTCGTGAGGGTGGTCATGCGCTGAGGTCTCAGATTTTGAAGTGGAGGGAAAATGCGCTAAGAAGTCTTTTGTGTCTGCTACGGAAATAGGCTCCCCGCCGCCGGCCCTTGTACACATCTCCATAGATCCCTCATCTAGTTGGTGGTGGCTTCCCCAGACTCCCTACTTGCTCTGATTTCTTTTCTTTTTGGCTGGGAGGTGCACAGTGCAACTCTGGGGGTGTTTTGGAGAAGGAGCTTTTAAAATTTGTCTCCATAACTCTGCCCGCAAAGAGTGGTACGGCCCTGACGCCACTCAGGGCCCAAATTTAGAGCAAACCGAGGAGCCCCCAAGTTCACTCAGGCCCAGTGTTGCTGCTCTTCTCCCCGGTGACAGGAGAGCACAGATGCAAACCACTTCTGGATTACAAATGCTAATTTCTTGATAAAGCGACCCTTTTAATTTTTCTCTGGAAAGAGCTATGCCAGGGAGAAGGGTGTCTTGGTACAAACATGGATATTTATCTCCTTTATGGTACAAAATTGATTTATTATTAATGGTAACGGCTCCCAGTGATCTAAAGATGATCGAGAACAGTGGCTATGCAGCTACTTAAATACTCGTAAACAAAATAAAGGCTGGCCTTGAAAGCCACTGCCTTTTCATTCCAATTGCTTCATCTTAGCCTTAGGATCTTAGGCAAACTTTTCATCCTCCCTTGCCAAGATGATTCTCTTGTATTAAAACTATTTTGCTCTATTTTTATGATAAAAATTTCTTTGAAATATTGGCAGTCTCTGGCATCAGGGAGCTGAAGGCAGAAATTTGAAAAAAGAATAAAATAGAATTTTGTGATAATAAATTCAAAATTATATTTGATACACATTTTTTTCTTTGAGTGAAGAAGACCTTTTAAAAACCAAATCCACTGTGGAAGTGACTTTCAGCTCCAACCCACTGGGAACTGAAACAGAAAGGCTCCCAGGTTTGGAAGGCAGATCCTGCCTGTCCTGGCAGATCTATCCGCTCTTCGAGGAATTGCTGTGTTTTTTTTTTTTTTTTTTTAGCTTGGCTGTTTTCTTCATGTATAAATAAAGAATATGAAAGGGCATTTGATGGGCATAAAATTCCCAATTAGATCGAACACTCTTGCCTTCTTCATGGGATGGGAAGAAATGGACAACCGAGTTCCTGGCAGCTCCCCGGCCAAGATGGAAAGGGACTAGGTTGGAGCGCCAGGCTGGCGTCAGGGCGCCCGCAGAGAGAGCGTGTGTAGCGGGCACATTGTCCGGCCCTGGGCACACTTTGCCGTGGCCGGGATGATAATCTCTGCCTTGTGAGAATGCAATTTTCGGGTGCTGGTCAGTGGTTCTTAGTTTTGAACAGGACTTTAGCAGACTAGAGTCAAAAGTTGGTCTTTTTTTTTTTCCTGCTTTTCTCATCCATCTACCCCCTCCCCCCACAAGCTTAAAAACAGACAACCCTGCAGAAAGGTAATGTAATGTTTAACCCTCGGGCTTCCCCGGCACAGGCATCCTGCAGCCTGAGCAGTTAGAGGCACTGGGCTTTTAACCTGACAATGATGTTGTATTTGAACAGCTGCGTAAAGGTTTAAAAGGTCTGTCTCATTGCCACCGTGGAGTTTTTAAAAGGGGTTATTGTTTGGGCAAGGGCACTTTGAGGGGACAGGCGAAGCCGTCCCAAGGCCGAAAATAATGTTCAACCCCTGATTTTCCACCAGGCCAGCGGAGATTCCTTTTGGAGAGGGACTGACAAAAGGTTTGTTGGAAAAGGTTTTTGTGAAGGAGCAAGCAGGGCAACTAGGTTCCCCAGAATGCTGATGCACTTTAATTAGCATCGGGCTCCAAAGAAGTGTTCTCCTGAGGCGGAAACCCAATTGACCCACAAGTTCAGTCTCTGTGCCTGAAATCCAAGTCCATCCCATAACAGGGCAATGTGCGGAAAAGAAAACACGGATGCCTTCCGGGTTAGAGAACTGTCTCGCCATCAGAGTTAGCAGGGCCCTTTTCCTCTCTTGTAGGATATCTGAAAACGGATGATGGCCCGGCCAGGGCAAGCCTTTGGAAATCAAGGTTAAAGCTCCCCACTGCTGCCCGGAGGCTGCAGCTTCCAAAGGGCTGCTTACCCGCCTGCAACTAGAGAAGGAGGGAGGAAGTTGTTGAACTTTCTCATAAAACTCTGAGTTTCCCTGGTGGTGATGGTGGCTGTTCTTTAATGAGCTCAACCGCAATCCCAGACCAAATCCTCTTTATAGAACACTCCCTCACCAAAAGAAACAGAGGGCTTAGGTTCTTCACCCACCTCCTTTTTTTTACTCCCTCCCCTTACCCAGGCAAAACCATGTCAAATAATTTTAGGTATTGTCCAAAACTATAAAATTTGACTTCTGACAAAACTATAGCTTTTAATATTTGACGATTTGTGTTAAAACAAAAATTGACCTTCTTGGTTAGTAGCGAAGGGGGAAAAATCAATAGTATAATTTTCAATAATTCATAAAGCGAACGCCATTATGCTAAATCCTAACTATTAATCTTATCCTTTACAAAGTCACGATTGATTTGTTAATAAAATATCTTCCCGTGTGTGGCAACCGTGGGTATAACTCTTTAAAATCCTTCAGAAGCAAGAAAATTACCAAGTAGCCCAAGAATGTAGATGAGAATTTTATTGATCGCCCTGATTCTTCTTAATATGTATTAATAAATTCAACAACCTTTTGTACCTTGCACTTGTCAGAAACCAATGCTTTTACAAAATCCATAAAAGGAAAACATTTTTCTTTGCAGAAGAACCAAATGACACCTTTGCATCATCTCTCTCTCTCCTGTTTGGCCCAGTCAGTTTTCTAAAACTTCAAGAGTCTGAGGGCGAGAGTTTTCCTTTTTTTGAAAAAAAATATTTTCTTTCTCTCTTCCTCCTCCTTTGCCATCTATTATCAGGGTGTGTGGGGAGGGAAACCTCGGTTTCGTTCTCCCGCTGGAAACCCGAGGGACGCTTTCTCAGATAACGAACTACTCCGGCGAGGGATTGTTTCCGACCTGAAAGCTCCCAGTGTCGGCCCGCAAAGGTCGGGGTGTGGTTCCTCTGAGAGCCCAAGGCTCCAGGGAGCGAAGGGTCCTGGAGCCCGGCAAGGCAAACCGAAGGAGAGGACAGCACGGGGGCCGAGCAAGTCCTCGGGGCTCCGGAGCGGCCAGTTGCGTAGCCTCTTGGCCCTCTCGGCCCTTCGAGTCTCTGCTTCCCAGGATACCTTGGCCGCGTCTTTGCGCGAGAGATATTTCCGATGGACCCCCGGGGTGGGATGTCTCCGAGCCAGGGGAATCAACTCACCTTCCCCGGCTGCCCCGGACAAAATTAACCAGCCTGGGCCCCCACCCCTGCCTGGGCCCCGGCCCTGTTGGGAGCGTTCTGCCTGGGTGTGTGCGTGGAATGCTTCTGTGTGCTGGCGCCACGGAGCTTCGGCTTCCCTCCCCGCGTGTCCTCCCAGGGACCCTCCGGCGGAGCCTTTTCTTCCGCCTGCGTGGCGCAGAGGCCAGAGTGGGGGACGCGAACGGGACCGGCGGGCCGAGCGAGCGCCGGGTAGGCTGACGGGCGGCGCAGAGTGCTGGGCCGGTGATCTCCAGCGCGCACTATCTCCGGCGCGTAGTAGATGTCGCTGTTGTCCGTGCTTACGCGGCCCGCTGGCCCTGCTCTGGAGCACGTGACCTGCGAGGAGGCTGCGGCTCAAGGCCATTTTCAAATCTCATTGGCTTAGTTGTCATGTGGTCGGCAGAGGCATCCACAATTACACGGGGAATGTTTTCCTAGAGATGTCAGCCTACAAAGGACACAATCTCTCTTCTTCAAATTCCTCCCCAAAATGTCCTTTCCCAACAGCTCTCCTGCTGCTAATACTTTTTTAGTAGATTCCTTGATCAGTGCCTGCAGGAGTGACAGTTTTTATTCGAGCAGCGCCAGCATGTACATGCCACCACCTAGCGCAGACATGGGGACCTATGGAATGCAAACCTGTGGACTGCTTCCGTCTCTGGCCAAAAGAGAAATGAACCACCAAAATATGGGTATGAATGTGCATCCTTATATACCTCAAGTAGACAGTTGGACAGACCCGAACAGATCTTGTCGAATAGAGCAACCTGTTACACAGCAAGTCCCCACCTGCTCCTTCACCACCAACATTAAGGAAGAATCCAATTGCTGCATGTATTCTGATAAGCGCAACAAACTCATTTCTGCTGAGGTCCCTTCGTACCAGAGGCTGGTCCCTGAGTCCTGCCCCGTTGAGAACCCCGAGGTTCCTGTCCCTGGATATTTTAGACTGAGTCAGACCTACGCCACCGGGAAAACCCAAGAGTACAATAACAGCCCCGAAGGCAGCTCCACAGTCATGCTCCAGCTCAACCCTCGCGGCGCGGCCAAGCCGCAGCTTTCGGCCGCCCAGCTTCAGATGGAAAAGAAGATGAACGAGCCTGCAAATGGCCAGGAGCCCACCAAAGTCTCCCAGGTGGAGAGCCCCGAGGCCAAAGGCGGCCTTCCGGAAGAGAGGAGCTGCTTGGCTGAAGTCTCCGTGTCCAGTCCTGAAGTACAGGAGAAGGAAAGCAAAGGTCGGTATGAGCAGAGTTGCCACCCCAGCGGGGCGCGCAGCCTGGGAACCTGGCAAAGAGGGAGCACCTGGGTGCCCTGCGCAGAGCCCGGGGAAGCTCAGGCGGGCCAACCGGCAGGTGCTGCTCCTCCCAGCTCTTAGATGGAGCAATCTCAGTCCCAAGATCGTCCCTGCTTCTTCCCTGCTGCCCTGGCCCTCCTGGCTAGTCCTGGCCCCACACTGATGGAGCCTGGACAGAGGAAGGGCTTGCTGGGTTTGTTTTTCCTGAGCTAGATCTGAAGTGCAACAAAAGAGCGCAAATGACTTGCAGCTCATAAACAGAGCCCCAGAACCTCCTTTCTCCTGCTCAGATTTGTGGTCCCAGCTTTGCCTTTCACCCAGTGAAGATTTTAAGGTGGTCTAAGGCACCGTGTTTGTATTTAAGTGTATGCACCCCGCATCCTGCGAGCTTGGAGGCAGCAAGGGGAACAAGATGGCTTGGCTGTTTGGTGCTTGGGCGGGAGGACAGGGCTCCTAGGCTCTGCGAGCTAGGAGGTAACCTTGGCTTTGTCTGGGGAAAGTGCCGCGAGCTTTGCAATTCACTTGCAAAGGGGGCAAAGGCGGAAGGGGAGAAAATAGAATCTGTGTGGCCCACCTGGCAGAGCCAGCCTTAGGGCTGGGCTAGGGCAAAAAGCCAGGGGCTCTGGTTTTTTTTTTTTTTTTTTTTTCAGAAGGAACGCTGCCCCTGAGCTTCTCCTTTAGTGCCTAGAGGTGGGCCACAATAAGGAGATACGTTTCTGGGGCAGTGCTTTTATGTGGTGGCAAGAAGGCAAGAGGATTCAGGAAATTCTGGGGGATTCAACAATGGCCGGGCAGGGCAGAGAAGGAGTTCTCAGTTCCTCGGTTATGGTTTGAAACAGAATGAGCACCTATCAGCCTGGCTGTGGGGCTCCGTGCCTGCCTAGAAGTGAAGAAGTGGCAGGCTTGGGGACCTGAGGCAGCAGTGGACTTGGTAGGCTTGTCCAGGCTGTGGCTTGCTTCTTCCACTCCAGCCCTGTTATGACCTGATCACTAGAATGTTGCTGGGGAGACCCTGAAAGTTTACTATTGTATGATTGTTTGGTGCAAGTCAGAAAGTTGAGAGAGAGAGAGAACCCTGACACAGAGGGCAAGGTACCCGCCCATTGTGTCACTGGGTGCATTTAAACTAGTCTGACATCAGTTGCAAATCCCTTCCAGGACCAACTTCATGTGAGTAATGTTTAATGCCATATTTCCCAAATCGGCCTGGCTGCCAGTGGGGTCATGGCCAAGGGTACATTTGAACAGACTAAGAGAGAAAAAAATTCTTGATTTGTTTCTTCTTCTCCCTTTAATTTTGTTAGAGGAAATCAAGTCTGATACTCCAACCAGCAATTGGCTCACTGCAAAGAGTGGCAGAAAGAAGAGGTGCCCTTACACTAAGCACCAAACGCTGGAATTAGAAAAAGAGTTCTTGTTCAATATGTACCTCACCCGCGAGCGCCGCCTAGAGATCAGTAAGAGCGTTAACCTCACCGACAGGCAGGTCAAGATTTGGTTTCAAAACCGCCGAATGAAACTCAAGAAGATGAGCCGAGAGAACCGGATCCGAGAACTGACCGCCAACCTCACCTTCTCTTAGGTCCGAGGCCCGTGGGAGGCCAGGATCAGAAAGGGGGCTTGGAGTTCCAGGGCCGAGTGCTGGAGGACTGGGAAGGCGGAAACAAAACCTTCATTGCTCTTTGTTTTTGTTTTGTTTTGTTTTCCTGCTAGAATGTGACTTTGGGGTCATTCTGTTCGTGCTGCAAGTGATCTGTAATCCCTATGAGTATATATATATTAAAAAACTAGCACGTGTAATTTATTATTTTTTCATCGTAATGCAGGGTAACAGTTACTGCGCATTTTCATTTGGGTCTTAACTTATTGGAACTGTAGAGCATCCATCAATCCATTCATCCACCCAGCAATGTGACTTTTTCATGTTTTTCCTATCACAAAAGGTCTGTGTGTTGTTAGTCCATGAGCCCATGGCGTTTTGAATACATCAGTACTTAAAAGTACTTAAATTACATATATATTTAAAAAAGATTAAGAAAACCCACAAGCTTTGGGGGGAGGGGGACTAAAAAGCACATTACAATGTATCTTTTCGCAGATGAATTTAGCAATTGTCCTTGATGAGATGGAATATTGACGACTTATGCCTTGTAGCCTTTCCCTTGTGGTGCATCTGTGGTTTGGTAGAGTATAACAGCAACCTGTCCTTTCTGTGCATGTTCTGGTCGCATGTATAATGCAATAAACTCTGGAAATGAGTTCGCTCCCTCTGCTTTTTAAATTGAAATTTTGTTATGGTGGAAATGAAAGCCTTTGGTGCGATGATCTCCCTGTTAAACTGCTTGTTTGGGCAGTTGCGGGTGGCATGTGCAGAGAGCAGGGAAAAGGATGTGGGAGAGAGAAGCTGGAGGAGGCCTAGGGTCCTACAATTTGGCAGTGGAGGAGGGGGCAGTGATAATCCAGCCTGGGTGTGCTGTTTCCACGGTTGGGAAGAAGGGGAATCCTCTCTTCCTCTCCCTGCAGTGATTGAATTGAATTCACAATGGGTGTGAGTTTCCCTCTAGCTCCAGCCTGGTAAGTAAGCCTTTGCCCAAGACGCGTTTTCTCAAAGCTCCCTACTTCTGTCTTTCTCTCTTTGGTTTCAGTTGTGCTATTTTTTAATGCTTTCAGTGGGGGCTCGGCAATTCTGACTGGCATGCCATCATCCAGGCTGGGCTGAAACCAGTCTTGCCCACCTGGAAGCTGCCGGGCCTCTATTGCAGGAGCAAGAACAAGCAGCATCTTAGCATTGCGTCAGATCCAATTCTGCACTCCATTCCCTCAGTCTCACCCCCACCCCACATGTAAGACAGACAGGCCACAGTGAAGCAGAGGATGGGTGAGTTTTCCCATCCCACTTTGTCCTAGTTTCCTTGTGGAAGGATTTTATGCTCAGTCACTACCTTTTAGTGGCCCACATGAAAATTTTCTTAAAGAAAGAAAAGATCCCCTCCCCCCAGTAAACCGTCCCTCTATTTAATTACAAAATACTGGTTGGAGCCACTCTATCTGAGAGGCAAGAAAACGTACAAAAGGTGACTGAAAGAAAAATTGCAAATGAACATGACTTCCCATGAAGTCCAATGTTCCAGCTGCCGCCATGGCTTGGAAAACTCCGGCTTTCACCAGTCTATATTCTTGAGAATACTCAGCCCAAGAGAGTCCAGCCTTCTGCCAGGAAGAAAAAAGGGGAGGCCTTGGGGGGAGTTGCTGACAGAGAATTCGTTAGCCCAGGTTGTGCTGCGATTTCCAAGGGTCTCCAACAGCTTCAAGCAGCTTCGCAAAACAAGTTCTTTTATTCCCCACTTCTTCTCCCCCTAAAAACAATTTAGGGGCTCTAAACGTTAGAGCACTCACCCAGGGGGTGTTTAGCAAACTCCGTATTTATTCAAAGTTTTAAACTTACTCCTCAAAACCAAGAACCTTCACCAGTTCCAAGACAGAACGCTTTTAGGGGAGCTATTTCCTAGAAGTGGGAGAGAGGTGAGTCCGGATGAATGCAAAGTTGGGAACACTGGAATCAATTTGCCCCAGACCTCAATTGGTTGGGCAGAAGGAGGGCAGTTTTAGCTTTTCCATTTCCCCTACGATGTGGGGAGCACCATTAGTTGTTGACAGGGGGCCATGTCTCGGAGGAAAACTGTGCACAGGCAAAGTCAACTTCTCTGGAACAAAATCAGAAAACCATTGGCAAAGACAGTCAATTAGGCCATAAGTAGCCATTTCTACCCGCCCCCCCCCACCATTTTTCCCCCACCTGGAGGTGGGCTGGGAACCCTCCAGAGGTGCTCTGGGCAGCTTGTAGAGCAAGGAATATATCCCCTGCCGCCTGTACCCGGCTGCTTTTCTGTTTAGGCTCCCAGCCGGGCTTCGGAGGCTTTGTACTATGGATTTGGGAGTGACAGTGGGCATTTCCCTCAGATTCAAGGCTGCCCAGCCTTACCTCTGGAGGCAAGAAAGAAAAAGGAGGAGGAGGAGGAGGAGAACAAGAAGAAGAACAAGAAGAAGAAGAATGATAATAATAACGATAATAAAAAAAGAATGGCCCAAGGACCAGACCATTTTAAAGATATCTCCGGCAGGCATCCACTTGGAGGCCTCTGAGTGGGAACCACACGAAAGAGGCCCTGCCTCCTGAGGTGCGGGTTCTGCTGGCCTCCTGGAGGCATGGTCTGGCGGTGGGCAGCGGGCGGTGGCGAGCGGGAACCGGTCTTGCGCTAGCATTTGGGTTCTGCCCTATGGCATGTTCTCTTCCAGGGTCTTTGCAGCAACACTAGAGAAGACAAGGCACCTTGGCCACCACTGTCCACACGGTGCAGATTCGTCTCCTTGCCGGCTCTTCGGAGGGCAGACAGAAGGCTCGGCCGTGGCCCAGCTCGCGGGGCCAGGCCACCCCAGCTTACCCATCGGGCCACGGCGTGTGCTGAGCCTCACGTCGGGGGTGTGTGTGGCTGCGCGAAGGTGTGTGTGTGGTAGGGGGAGGGGGCCCTCCGAGCTGCTCCATCCGTCCGTTTTATTAGGGACACATTAATCTATAATCAAATACACCTCATAAAATTTTTATTGAAAGGCATAATATCATTACAGAGGTCTTCCACCTGTTTTAAACAACACGACAAGCTGTGAGAGCGTGTGTGGGTATGTGTAGGGAGGGGCTGGGTTTGGATAGGGAGAGAGGCACAGGGAGAGCTCCCCTCCGGTGCCGGGGGCCGCCGCTGAAGGCCGTTCTGCCCGGGGCCGAACCGGCCCTGAGTGCCCACGGCTGGTCCGGACTCTGGCCGAGCGCTCCGTGTGCCCAGGACGCGCTGCTGGTAGCTCCGATGGAGCCCGGGAGCTGGGGAGGTACCGCGGGACCGGACTGAAACACCGAGGGCGGCAAGAGGAGGCGAACAAATAGTCCCCAGCGCCTCCTCCGGCCGCAGTCGGGCGTGTGCTTCCAGCAGCCGCGGGGCTGGCCGAGCTTGGCTGGGCCAAGTCCGGCGCCAGGACCGGACCCGCGGGCTCTAATTGCGGCGCTTCTGTTGATGATGATTTTTTTTAATCACAGCAGCCCCCAGTTTAGCGGACTGATTTACTCCCGGTATTGGTAAATATGATCACGTGGGCCGCGCGACCAATGGTGGAGGCTGCAGCCTGCGAACTAGTCGGCGGCTAGGGCGCCGGCGGGGAGCGGCGCGGCGGCGGGCAGTGTAACCTTGGGTGGGAGCGCACGGCGCCTCAAAATGTCCTCCAGTGGCACCCTCAGCAACTACTACGTGGACTCGCTCATAGGCCATGAAGGCGACGAGGTGTTCGCCGCGCGCTTCGGACCGCCCGGGCCCGGCGCTCAGGGCAGGCCCGCAGGTGTGGCCGACAGCCCGGCTGCCGCCGCCGCCGAGTTTGCCTCGTGTAGTTTTGCCCCCAAATCGGCCGTGTTCTCCGCCTCGTGGTCCGCGGTGCCTGCCCAGCCCCCGGCGGCGGCTACGATGAGCGGCCTCTACCACCCGTACGTGCCCCCGCCAACCCTGGCCGCCGCCGCCTCCGAGCCGGGACGCTACGTGCGCTCCTGGATGGAACCGCTGCCCGGCTTCCCGGGCGGCGCGGGCGGCGGCGGCGGTGGCCCCGGCCCCGGTCCCGGCCCCAGCCCCAGCGGCCCACCCAACAGGCGCCACTACGGGATTAAGCCTGAAACCGGAGCGGCCCCGACCCCTGCCGCCGCCGCCGCCACCTCCTCCTCCACTTCTTCGTCTTCCACCTCCAAACAGACTGAGTGCTCTTCGGCCCGGGAGTCCCAGGGGAGCGGCGACCCCGAGTTCTCGTGCAACTCGTTCCTACAGGACAAGGCGGCAGCAGCGGCTGGGGGAACCCGGCCCGGGGCAGGGATTGGGGCCGGGGCAGGCGGTTCGTCGGAGCCCTCGGCTTGCAGCGACCACCCGAGCCCGGGCTGCCCGCTAAAGGAGGAGGAGAAGCAGCATCCACAGCCGCCGCAGCAGCAACTTGACCCAAGTAAGTGCAAAAGAAATTGCCCCCTGATTTATTGCTGAAACCTGTAAGGCTCCAATGTGCAAAACTGATAGTTTTACTAACCTATAAAAACGTCTAGCCGCCTATCCTAGCCTAGGCGAGCAACACGCATCCATAAAAATGCTTCCCATAACCACCTACCCTGGGTGCGCGGTTTGTACGGTAAACAGAGCGCGGGCACTAAGGCTTTTTATGATAATTCCCTTAAGTTGTGAAAAGCGACCATCCTTGGTGAAATTAATTTAACGACCTCTCTCCTCCACCCTGCCGTCTCTCCCTACATTCCCTCCGCCTTTCGTTCCTTCTCCAAACCCCCCTCTTCATAGACAACCCCGCTGCAAACTGGATCCACGCTCGCTCTACCCGGAAAAAGCGCTGTCCGTACACCAAATACCAGACGCTGGAGCTGGAGAAGGAATTCCTCTTCAACATGTACCTCACCCGAGACCGGCGCTACGAGGTGGCAAGGATTCTAAACCTCACAGAGAGACAAGTCAAAATCTGGTTCCAGAATCGTAGGATGAAAATGAAAAAGATGAGCAAAGAGAAATGCCCCAAAGGAGACTGACCCATCATAGCACCAGCGGGGCCGCTCTGCTTTGCAAAGGCAGTTTGGGGGGGGGGTTCTTTGTGGGTGCTTGATTTCCAGAAACTCTGCAGCGATTCAGACATTCACCCCTTTTTTAGGTAGAGGTGACTTTGTGGTTGGTCTCTGTGAGGTATTTGGGGTACTCTGTATTTGCTCATTATGTGTTGGAGAAACCAAGTGGCTTTGGGGTTTTGCCCTGCCCTGCACCCTCCCTTTCCTGCGGGGTTGGTTCCTTAGGAAATGCTGTTTTTTGTGAGTGCACACTGGCTTGAGCAGCCTCCTCCTTTGTAAATGTTCTCCATGTTTCTGAAAAGTGCTGTAGTTTAGCTCCTAGTGCTGCTCGAGCAGGGGCGCCACGAGCCCCACTTCTGAGAATAAAGGCAGAGCGACAACAGTGTGGAGGCCAGAAGAAGCCCGGCCGGGTGGTCCAACGGTTATGAAAGCTCCCTTTCCTCAGGGAGCCTCGAGACCCTCGACTGAGACCGGGAAGGAAGCCGAAAGAGGAGCCCAGGTCCTCTGGTGGGGTGGGGCGAGGGGCTGGTTATTCTCAGTGCACTGGAGGAACCACTGTCTCTGGGAGGGCTTGGCTCTCTTGGGCAGCGGCAGGGGTAGGTGCTCCCGGTTCCTGCCTGAGGACCAGTTGTAAATGTTACCGCTTCCTACCAATAAACGCTGACCTGATCAAATGGAGCCCAGACACTGGCCCTGAACACTGTGTGTCTTGCTTTCTCTGTCTCTGCAAAGTATCACCATCACAGGATGTCTCCCCTGTCCCTAGGAGGGAGACACTGCTGAAAATTGGGCCATTGCACCTGAGAAGTCTCTCTGATGTGCCTCGGAGTCTCCCTTTGTGTGGGCAGACTCAGTTTAGAGCACAGCACCTGGGTGGCCCTTGGTGGCTCATCCCTTCCCCAGTTTGCTTCCAGCACCTGGGTGAACTCTGTGCCCTGGACTCAGTGTCAGCCTCAAATCAGTGCCCAGAGGAGCTGAAGGACCCCAGAAGCCTCGTAACCCTCTTGCTGGGGCTTTGGCACACTGTACCCCACTCTCCCCCTGCTCTTGGAGTCCCAGCCATTGATACCCCCCTGTACCCCCAAACAAGGGAAAGGCCAATTCTGCACTCTGCAGCACCTACTCAGCTCGGTGGGGCTGTCTGGCTCCGGGAGGGCTGAACGGGTCAGGCTGTGAGCCTCCGCTCCTCCCCACTGGAGCCCCAGAGTGACCTTAGCAGATCAAAATGGTCAAGGCTCTCTTCTGCAGCTACCTCTACCCCATAGCCCCCTCCCCCAGCCCAGTTTCTGTGTGCGTTTAGCTCCGGGCTTGGCCCTCTCAGGGCCGCATTCAGAGGCTAAAATGAAGGTCATTGTAAGCGAGGGTTCGGGCCCAGCACAGCTTTTGCAGGCCTGAGAGGCTGCGGCGCCGGGTGGCCTGGGGTGGGCGGAAGGCAGGGGCGATGGCAGAGTTTGGGGGGGTTCCTGATGAAAGAGGGGACTTGAAGGAAAAGGAGAGGGGGGCTGGGAGGGAAAGCCAAGACCCAGATCCGGCAGAAGGTGCTGCGTACCCCCGCCCCTACGGCCAACTCGATACCTAGGGCTCTTTGAAAACAGGAAGAGCCAAGGTGTCATAAAGTCATCCAGCCGGCGAGACGTCTGGAGGTAATGAGTTTACAACAAGCCCGGCGCTTCGCTTTGAAACCGTCTCATTTTGATGTTTGTGTTTGTAGGAGGAAAGGAGAAATGCAGACAAAAACTAGGTCTTAAAATCTGGACAATAAAATATAAACAAGACTGCGTTGGACGAAGAAAGCAGGGGCTGGGGAGCCCCCAGTGAGGTGTGAGCACCTAGGAAATAAAATGGGGGTATGCGGGTAGGAAGGAGGAGATCATGTATTTCTGATTTTTAAAATGGTCTGGGTATTAGAATTAGACTGCAGTGGGTGGCTCTTTATAATATTTGACTATGGCCGCGGTCTAGCTCGTTCTTTTTTGTTTGTTTTTAAAGCGGCCTTTTTTTCAAGGGTGGGAGAGTTACTAATCTTGGGTCATTCATTTACTCACGCCCAGGGTCTCACAGCCAGGGTCGTTGGAGAAATAAAATGAAGTTGCTTATTTGCCATTTTACAGAAATATCTGGCCCTCCACTCCAAACTTCGCACCAAAAATATTGTTGGAAATCATATCTATTAGCTCATAGAAAATATAGCAGTTATTGCTGAGTTGGAGGAAAGCGTTTTTGAAAAATGAGAAAAAAGATTAACCTCGCAGGAAACACCTAAACTGAATAAAGTCTTTCCTTTAAAAAAATTTCAAGTGGAATGCTTAATTCATTTTATTCTGTGACTTTTGATATAAATAACAAATTTTCATTTATTGTGCACACACATTCCACTGAACACAGGCCCTCCAAGGCCTTTACAGGCGACTCAGATCTAGCAAAAAGTTTTAAATCTGGTTCTTTCTCTCCCATTGCCCAGGAAAATGGACCTGAAGCATTAAAACGACAAAATTAAAATAGCAAATGCTCATGACTTAATGCTAAGGGTAACAGCTTTAAAATAACAACATTAACTTCTATACTTTCTTAGTTTTTGAAGTGCCTGGCTTCTCTGAAAAAAAGAAAACTGTTGCAGCTGATATTTAGAAAGTTGGGGTTTTCGTTAAATGTAACTCATCCTATAATTGTGATTATAGAATGAAGACCTACAATTTCTGGCAAAAGAAGGGCTGGAAACTTTTGAAAAAGGCACTACTGGAAGCTGTTGAGAATATGAAAATATTTGGCATTTAGGATCCCCTGTTTGCTGCACTTGATTTATTAACAATCAAAAGGATGAAGCATTATTAGCCTCAGCGATCCAAGCCTAAAAAAAGGGAAGTTAAAATCGGCCGGCTCGAGGTGGCATTTGGCCACTAGAGAGCGCCGTTGCTCCACTTTGCGATCTCGTAAAACATTGCGGTTAAGGAAGGTTTTGATTAAAATATTTACAATCTTATTTTTAATTCCAAATTAGGATAAATTTAACAAAAAAGAAGCAATGTGCACTACTAAAATCCGAAGCCGTGTTGTTAGGGATAAAATTTTGGCTTAGTCAGGATTTCAGGAAATTTGGACTATGGAACAGCTGAAACTATAAACGTTATGGTGAGTTAATGCATTCTATCAAAACAGAAGCGTGTAAAAACATAGATCTTTATTTACAAAGTTAATCGTGCTCCTTTTCCATTCAGATTATAAACAAAATGCTTGAGAGAAAAACTTTTTTTTCCCCCAAGAGGAAATGTGTTGTAATGTTTTCTTAATTAGGCCAGAATGTGTAGAAATGAATTTTGTAGTATTTCGTTTCTTTTTCACCGCCAGGAATCACATAGTTCTAGAAGATGCCTTGAGCGCATTGTTGAGATTTGGGCTCGCTCTTCTTTTCCCCACTCCAGTCCAAAACCCACTCTTTTATCGAGCTATTTACACAAACGCACGCACGCCAAGCAGTGAAATTTAAAACGCACAATCACAAAGTTAGTTCCAAGCCTTTGTTGAAAATAATATTTTTAATTGGGCACTTGCAAGGTTGAAATACAAAATGTTAACTCTCAGAATCCGTTTGTTCCCCTTAGGATTTAAAGGAAGTTTTACCTGGCGATAACCGACAGAAAACAAACACAAACCCCTACTCTACAACACTCCCTCCCCAACAAAAGTCTCCTGCACTCTACTGACTTAAAAACTAAAGCATGACTTTATCATCTGGAGATTTATTAGCAATCCGTTTACCTTAACCATTTCCAGCCATTCCCTGCAAAAACAATCGAAAGAGTCTTAGACATTATCTTGTTATGCCTTTCCATCTATACCTTATTTCCTCCATTTGCAAAATATGATATTCAGTCCATGAGGACTGACCTCAGGATGGCACACACATGCTGGGGCAACCCATAAGGAGTGGGGGATTGTTGAAATCACTAGCCTGCTGAGCCTTTGGGGGCCATCTGGGGTTTTTAGAGATTTGGATTTGGCGTGAAAAGCCGGCATGGCGCGTTTCAGCGTTAGCGGGAGGGTCCTCTATGGGCTCCAGGCGAGTTTTCCAGGTTGTTTTCCAAAGCTGATGGGCCTGGTGCCATTCCATCCCCTATGGAATGGGGTTTAGCCAGAGAACCCACGAAAAAGGCCAAGCAGGCGAGCGTAAACTCACTCAACGGAGACCTACCATATTAATTGGGCGTTAAAAC
>PVKM010025316.1:0-20000 GCA_004027735.1 Carollia perspicillata | reverse complement strand
TTAGCACTGTCTTGATAAAGCACAGGTCTATTCTTCCAAACTAGATGTCTTCCAAGGTCTTGGCCCCACCAAATGCCCTTTGTAGCACTTGTCTATCTACTTATTCAAGGACCACCTTAGGCTCCACAGGACCACTCAGGACTTTGAATTACCTTTCCAAACCTCTTCCTTTTTTGAGCAATGGAAATACCACCTTTCCTAACTCAGAACACAAGAATTATGCTTGATACTTTCCTCTGCCCTACTCCTCAAAAACAATTGGCCACCAAGTCCTGCTGGGTCTACCTGCAGAAGGTCTCTGGGTTCCGTCAGATGCCATGTGCCTGATGCTTCAGACCCTTGCCATTAACATTATGTGTTTAGCTCTTCTCCCTGCCTGCAATTTATTCATTTTCAATATTTCTACCACAATAGTACCAGGATGATCTTTCTAAAATGCAGGGCTGACCAAACTATTTCTCACCTCCAACATTGCTTGAAACAGCTGACTGGATTCTTCCTGTCTTCAAAATAAAATATCAAGTCTGAGCAATGCCTCTACAACCAGACACTGCCAAGAATTCTCCATTACAGCCCTGGCTGGTGTGGCTCAGTGGATTGAGCGCGGGCCTGTGCATCAAAGGGTCGCTGGTTCGATTCCCAGTCGGGGCACATGCCTGGGTTGCGGGCCAGCTCAGTCCCCAGTAGGGGGTGCGCAAGAGGCAACCACACACTGATGTTTCTCTCCCTCTCTGTCTCTCTCCCTTCCCCTCTCTCTAAAAATAAATAAATAAAATCTTTTAAAAAAAAAGAATTCTCCATTACCTTGTCTTCCCACATTTGCTTTGCAGCCTGTTTTAGTCATTTTGAAATGCATATACCAAATTCTGACATTTCGGTCATGTTGAAATCAGTGCTCTGAATGCGTCCATCCAAACATTTGCACCTCTGCACAGTCTCCTTTTCTGGCGCAGCTTGAGCATACCCAGAAGTGTTTGTTTTCTCTTAAGGGACTGGGGAAATTCTCCAGCTATGCATTCTCATAGCTCATGAACTAACCTCAACTGTAAGACTGTCTTACTGCTTCAGGATAGTCAATGTATTTACCTGCATAGTCTCTAGATAGGTAAATTCAGTGTCCCTTGAGGGCATGGATCCTATCTTCCTCTTCATATCCCCCTGGTCTTTCGCAATGGTGGGCACATACCATGTACTCCATCAAAGTTGAATGAATAAATGTATGTGAGCACTTACTAATACTCCTTTGTGGTTAGTCATATGATAAAAGCATAGGGTCTAATTTAAATTTCAAAAAATAGATGTATAGATAGACGTATAACCCAAGAATAAATCAGGAATTCATTGATTGGTCCTCCCTATTGTAGACAATAACATCTTGGTCCGTAAGGTTAAATGTGCACCCCCAAGTAAACACTCGTGCACAGAAGTTCCTCATCTGGTAAAGGGGAGATAAAAGGTGACAGAAGGAGACTTAACTTGGGGTGGTGAACACACAATATATAGGTGATGTATTACATTTGTACACTTGAAACCTATATAATTTTATTAACCAATGTCACCACAATAAATTCAATAAAAGTGAAAACAGAAATATCTCATTGTATAGAAATACAAAATATTTTAGGGAACATTGGCAAATAAAAATATTAAAATTGCTTCTGTAAATCAGAAGGACAGTTATTGTAACAAGGCACATGTAACTGGAACATGCAGGAGAAAAATCTTATGTAAGTAAAAGGTATTCCACTGATCCATCGACATCCTTAAAATTGTAATTCCAATTTAAATAATATACTTTGAAAGATAAATACTATATGTGGGTCTCCCTAAAACATTACCGTAAATATCAAATGCACCTATGAGAATTCAAAGAATATTAGAAATAATGTTGAGACTCAAAGAAACATACCTTGCATGGAATCATACAGCATGTAAAATGACAAGTCACAAGATGCTGGAACTTTATATAATTTTATTAACCAATGTCACTCCAATAAATTCGATATTAAAAAAAAATCAAGTACAGCATCCCTGTCTAGTGTGGCTCAGTGGATTGATTGCCAGCCTGTGAACCAAAGGGTCTTTGGTTCGATTCCTGGTTGGGGAACATGCCTGGGTTGAGGGCCAGGGCCCCAGAGTGGGGCGCATGAAAGGCAACCACACATTTATGCTTCTTTCTCTTTCTCCCTCCCTTCCACCCTGTCTAAAAATAAACAAATAAAATATTTAAAAAATAAAATAAATAAAAATTAAGTACACCACATCTTCAAATAATATTATTTTCTACAATGTCATTTTGTTTTCACCTTGATGAGATGCCACAGGAACTTCACTCTTGTTACATCAATTTGCTTATAATAAAATTACTTTTGTTTTATGTCATGTTGCTTCAAGTCACAGAACCTATTGATAACATTAAATGAGGATGTAGTGTATATCTTTATTGGAAACGGTAGGTTTGATTCAAAATAGTGCAGCCTTAAGGGTTTCTCTCTGCAATCATAAAGCCTTATTTAGACTCTTAAGGCAAAATAAAAAGAATAGCGATTCTATGTAGTGCCCACTCATTATGAGACTTTGATATGTGAGTGTAATGGGTACCAAAGGGGCAGTTTACACTTTTTCTGCTTCCAGCATTAAACTCCTGCCAAGCAGAATCTCAGGAATACAACTTACATGCCATTAAACCAACAATGTTCTTAATAAAGTAGGCGCCTCTAGTTAGGTAATGTCAGCCATAGCTTAGCCATTTCTAAGGAGACTAAACCATAAGGTCACAAGAAGTGCCCAGAGAAGCAAAGGGTCCCCTTCCATGACGAACCCCAACACTATCAAGGCTCTACCCCAGTAACCTGCTGAGACCACATCAGATATACGAAGGCAGGACAGGAGATGGTTAGGTGATACAGATGTCTATATCACGACTATTGTCACTGTAACCCATTATGGGTCTTTTCACTAGTATCAATTAAATACAAGTTAATATGAAAAATAAAGCCATTTATTGAATAAGATACAACATACAATAAACATCAGTCCCCTTCAAAGTAGGCACCTTGGGACCTCACACAATTCTCCCAATTGCCATCAGCTGCCCCATTATTTTTCCTGAATCTCATTGATGGTCTGAAATCTTTTCCCTTTCAAAGGTGATTTTAGTTTTGGGAAAAGCCAGAAGGTGTGGGGCACCAAATCTCAGTTGTAATGGGTCAGAGTTGCCTGGGAGATTTGATGTTTCACCAATAAACTCTGCACAAGACATAATGCATGAGTAGCACATTGTCATGATGAAGCTGCCAATCACCAGTTTCCCATAGATGCAGCCTCCTGAATCATCCAAATAGTTTCTGCAAAGGAATGTTCAAGCTTAATGCAAAATTTGAGGCAGACTCATTGCTGTACTTGCTCAGTCATTTTGAATGCCATGACCACACAGGGCACATGCTCACTCAATGGTGTCTACTGCCCCCACTGACTAGCACAGTGAAGTTGTCATTGTTCACACATGCACATTCCAGTCCACTCTCCTTGGCTGCTGGGTTACATCAATGTCATGCAAACTGTTCTTGTCACATTAACAATGGCTGGATTTTTCCCAAACAGACTGCATACAATAAGCAATACATGAAGCATTCTACATAGAGTTTCCTGACTCAGGTCACTAAGTATTCTTTATTTCCCTGAAATGTTTCATGTTCCAAGAGAAATTTGATGCTCACATTTAAATGTGATTATACATTCCCAGGATTTTTATCCATTCAAGATAATAAAAACAAATTCCACAAATTAAGTAATGTAATATGCACTTCACAAAATGCTCTCATATATATTTCATCTCCAAAGTCATATAAGTTTTTTAATACTTTATTTTACTGAGTTGTATTAGGTTGAAGGGTATTACCTTAATTCAAAGTTCATACACATACCAGCTGGTAGATCCTAATATTGATCCCACATCTTTGGATACCAAGTTCAGGGTTCTTTCCATTACTTAACTCTGCAGTGTTGTTGAAAACAGCATTAAACAGAGGATTATGTATTTTTTCATCAAGAAAATTATTCAAAGAAAGTAAATCAATTTTTGGTTTCAACCACATTTTTTTTTTGTTGGGATATGCTTCCATTACAAGAAAAGAGTGCCGTAACTTTCAGTCTTTAGATAAAAAGTAGAAACTACTATTAAAGAATAAATAAACTGAAAAGATGGAAGGAGGAAAGGAAGGAGGGAAAAAGGGAGGGAAGAAAGAGAAGGAAAGGGAGCAAAAGATAGGTATTTCATTTTTAAGGGAAAAAATGGTGCAATAAATATATGAAACCCTTTACCTTTGAAACTCTTTAGCTCTTCTCAGTAAATTCTATGTAAAATTCTTTGTATGTAAATGTAAATATGTACATTTTCTGGGAAAATGAGTGTAAGGCTAAACTATTTTTGTAGGAAGCAAAAAATAATAGGGCAAAACGTTCTAGAGGTAAAGGAAAAACAACTAAATAAAGCAAAGTGAATCTTTGAGGGAGTTGATGAAATGCCAGGAATTTGAACAGGACCTTGAAAGCGGTTGCAATTTAACAGAAAGTTAAAAGAGAAGAAAGGGCATTTCATGCCACAAGAAAAGTAGGAACAAAAACACAGAAGAAAAGTATATGGGAGAATACACACGCTGCAGCATAACTAAAACTTAGATTGCGTGCAAGGGTTCCTTCAGGGGGGTCGGAGTGCTAAAGGAAGGAGCCTTGATCAGAAGGCAAATCTGTTTTCTTGTTTTGAAAGCAGTTTTTGCTATCCCCAGTGAGAAGAGCAACAGAGTCTCTGAGTTACAAACTACTGTTTGCCATGCTTTATTTTACAGAGGAGAAACTTAAGCCCTAAACCTGTTGTCCAGCTCTGCACTTTCTCTTAGTTCTTATGCATGAACAATAGGCCATAGTTATATTCCATTACAGAAAGCCTCATAGCTGCCTGTTGTGCTATGCACTTCTGCATCAGTGGCATAAGCAACTGATTAGTTTCTTCTGCTGAGAAATCAAATACTTCCCTTTAAGCATATAGACAGAGCAGACCTTAAAGCATATTTGCCTTTGTTTAGTGTGGATTCTAATTGTAACACTTTTGAACAACCTGAATTAACATCCCAATCTGGATCATTCTCATTTCTCTCTCAGGACAATTTACACTCTCATCCACCTGAAATATTTCCAACTCATATCGTTCAAGAAAACTAGGTTAAAAAGTCACGTGTGTTGAGAATAAATTTATTTGATCTTTTTCATTACTGTCTCAGTCTAGCACATAAATATTTAAGGAAAGAATTGACTATCATGTGGAAATAACTTCAGAAAATTAAGGTTCATTGATTAGATCAGCTGCAAATTCCTTCTCTAAAAATTCTATTTAATGTTCTCAAATTCCTTTACAGGAAAATACTTTTTACATATTTTGCTTCTTTTCAAATTGCTCTATTACAATTGAAATTGTATCCTAGATTATTAGAAACTGTGCAATATCTCCCAATATAGAAATTAATTTCTAAAATCACAGGTGAACATCCAATTTTCAAAGTTACACCTTCTATGAGTTTATATGTATGTATAAATATTCATATGTAAAAAATACTGTGGCAATATATTATAGTGCCTACCAAAGATACAGAAAAACAAACAGAAACTCATGAATTACAGAGTGAAAAATGTATGCAGTTGAAAATTAGTAAATTAAAGTGCCTTTATAAAACTGTCATTTAATTATATTTTATTGAGTATGCTATTACAGTTGTCCCAATGTTTCCCCCTTTATCCCCCTCCACTTGCCAACCTCCACCCCCTTGGGCAGTGCCCCTGCCATTGTACATGTCCTTGGGTCATGTGTATAAGTTCTTTAGCTAGTCCATTTCCTGTACTGTATTTTACATCCCCATGGCTATTCTGTAACTACCTATCTGTACTTCTTAATTCCTTCACTTCTTCACCCATTCTCTCACACACCCCTCCTATCTGGTAACCATGAACACACTCTCTATATCCATAATTCTGTTTCTGTTCTTTTTGTTTGCTTAGTTTGTTTTTAGATTCAATTGTTGTAGATATATATTTATTGCCGTTTGTTCATAGTTCTGATCTTTTTCTTAAATAAGTCCCTTTAACACTTCATATAATATTGGTTTGGTGATGATGAACTCGTTTAGTTTTTTCTTATTTAGGAAGATCTTTATCTGCCCTAAATGATATCTTTGCTGGGTAGAGCAATCTTGGCTGTAGGTTCCTGCTTTTCATGACTTTGAATATTTCTTGCCAATCTCTTCTAGCCTGCAAAGTTACTTTTGAGATATCTGCTGACAGTCTTATGGGAACTCCCTTGTAGGTAACTAACTTCTTTTGTCTTGCTGATTTTAAGATTCTGTCTTTATCTTTAACCTTTGACATTTTAATTTTGATGTGTCTTTGGGTGGGCCTCTTTGCATCCATGTTGTCTGGGACTCTCTGTGCTTTCTGGACTTGCATGTCTATTTCCTTCACCAAATTAAGGAAGTTTTCTTTCATTATTTTTTTTTCAACTAGATTTCCAAATTCTTGCTCTTTCTCTTCTTCTGGAACCTCTATGATGTGAATGTTGGAATGCTTGAAGTTGTTCTAGAGTCTGCTTACATTATCCTTGTTTCTTTGGATTCTTTTTTCTTGTTATTTTGCTTGGTTGATTTTGCTTCCTTGCGTTCCAAATCATTGATTTATCAGCTTTATCCACTCTACTTGTTTCCCTATAAATTGTTCTTTATTTTAATCAGCATATGCTTCATTCCTGACTGATCTTTTTTATGTTGTTGAGGTTCTTGCTAAGTTCCTTGAGCATCCTTACACCCTGTATTTAGAACTCTGCAAATGATAGATGTTTATCTTCATTTTGATTAGTTCCTTTTCTGGAGTTTTGATCTGTTCTTTCATTTGGGCCGTGTTTCTTAGTCTCCTCATTTTGTCAGTCTCCCTTCGTTTGTTCCTATGTGTGAGGTATAGTTGCTATGTATGACTCCTTATCTTGGTAGTGTGGCTTAATGTAGTACATGTCTTGTAGGGTTCAGTGGCACAGCCTCCCCATCACCCAAGCTGGGTACTTGAGGTACTCCCTTCATGTGGGCTGTGAATTCCCTTGTCTTGTAGTTGAGCCTTGGTTGCTGCTGGCAGATCGATGGGAGGGATTTGCACAGGCCAGTCAGATGCAAGGACTCACTGTGACCACTGACCGCTAACCTCCACCCTCTGTGGAGGATCAGCTATGGAGGGGCAGGGTGGTGGTGCTCCAACATGTTTTGTATCTTTCCACTGGGTGTGCAGGCTCTGTGGTTTCTCAGGCAGTACAGACTATGGTCAGTCCCTACCTGTGTTCTGCCTGGGGCCACCCTCCATGAGCTATGAAGCAATCTGAGATGGCTGCTACTTTTGCTGGACATAGAGATTCCCAGGTGAAGTCAAGCTGTGGATCTAGGCTGGCTGCTGCTAGTGCCAGGCCTGGGGCCACTTAGCAAGAGGTACAGGGGCTGTTACTTGTTTGATAGGATTTAGGAAGTTGTGAATCATGATCCAATACTGTCCATTCATATGGAAAAGTCACAGTTAACAGTTTGGGTGAGCTCCTAAATTGGGTGGGATGAAATCTCAGGCAATCTCTGGGGAGGTGCTCAAACAGTGTTAGCCAGGTTGATGGAGCCTCAGATATGGTACCCATCTGCCAGCTCTGTGACTCTGTGGGTGGAGGGCTCAGAAAATAGACAATGCCTCTGTCCAACTTTCTCTCTGGGAAAAAGCTGATACTTCAGTTCCTCTCTGTATGCCACTGGTGCCTTTCAATCTGCTACTCCCTCTGGTGCTGGAGCTCAGAGGGAGTCAATCTGAGTAAATATGTTTATGGGTTCTTTAAGGGGAACTGCCTGGGACTCCAGAAGTTTCTTCCACTGACTTGGTCCCCACTGGTTTTTGCAGCCAGAAGTTACGGGGACTTATCTTTCTGGTACTGGAACCCAGAGCTGGGAGTCCTGTTGTGGGGCTGAGACTCCTTGCTCCTGAGACATCCCTCCTGACTTTTTATCCACCACATGTGCATATGTAACCAGCCTGTTCCTTATCTCTGACCCTGTTACCAGTCTGGATGAACATGGCTTCTGTAATTCCGCAGTGTCAGGCTTCCATTCAACCTTTATTTCTGACATTTTTGAGTGATGGCTGATCTATATGTTAGTTTTAATTTTGATGCGGTTGTACAAGGAGGCAAGTCGTGTTTACCTATGCTGCCACCTTGACCAGAAGCCAAAACTTCATTATATATTTAATTACAGGACTCCACAGTGATGGTAGTGTAATAGCAGGAAAAAAGCCCAATGAGAAAGTATTCTTTCTGTATTAAAAATTATTCTGAATATGCTGATTTGTTATTCATTTGTTCATACCTCAAAATTCACTCTATACTCTCCTGTGAGATGCTGAGGCTCAAAATATACAAACTACATTTCTCAGTCTCCTGTGCCAGCTGTCTGACTGTGGAGCTCTGCCAGAAGGCAGCACTTTCAGATGATACTGGGAGGTGGGAAGACAGGGGAAGAATCTTCCCGTATCATGCCTTACCCCTTTACCTGCTGGAGTCCTGATACCTGGCCAGCCTGCAGCTTCCTTCTGCATTTCCCCAACCAGCCTACTGTGTCCCTTACCTTCACTGCCCCATCTTCACCCCAGGCTCTTCCTGAGCAACTGTTCTAGGTCACCAGTGTTCTCTTCTAGCTCATGTAATGATATTCTAAAGCAAATATCTATTTTAAGTGACTGACGTGGTTTCCATTTTCCCATCGGATTCTGACTAATGATATAAAGGATTTCCAGTTGAGTGCCAGTCTGTAAGTGCTTTACCATTGCCCAAACGACCATGGAATGGGTATGATGAGAAGATGAAAAGAAACATTAAAAAGCTAGCGATGCCTTTTGGGGCCAGAAAACAGCACAGATACAAATATGTCCTGAATCCAGTGAGCAAAAGGTATATTCTCTGAAGTTACCCAAATAAAAAAAAAAATTCCTCACTCGCTCACTGTCAATCACTCACAGAAGAGGATGTGGAAGGAGAGCAGTTTGAAGAGAGCTTTCCACTAGAAACCGGGGCAGAAAGGGGGGGTGGTCAGGAATAATGTTAGCTTCACTGTGAGAGCTTCAACACTATGTTATGCTTTTCAGCTTCAAAAATGCCTTGTTCACAAAAATTTTGAGTAATTTAGGTATTTTCTGCACAAAGGCACAGCACACACAATGAGTTTCTTAGCACAGGGGTTTTCTTCATTAGCGACCGACTCCTGAACCCTCTCCCCAGGCACCCTTCAGAACTGTTGGTCTCCTTCAGCTATCCCGCTCTCATTTAGTGAAGAATTACAGGAAAACTGGACAGCACCATTTTCATGTAACCTTGAGGATTAAATCAATTCTATTTTAAATGTTAAGCATTTTTATTCCAGAAAACAGAATGGCACTTAAAAAGTTCTTTTAGAAGAAAGGAAATCAATAGCACCAATAGGCCACCCATACCTGAGATGTAATTTTATAGCTGCACTCAAGTCTTTGATGAGTGAATCATGACAAAATTGCTATGAGGATTACAATAAACACAGTTATATTGAAATCCTTTCAGTACTGCCAGCAGAAGTAACATACAGGGTTGGCAAATGAAGGTTTACAGTTATGAGGACACAAAATACAGAGTTTATCCCTGCATTATTATTTATTAATTATTATATTCCTTTCCATATGAACAACCATAAACCTATTTTTGCCTCACCCTGTATAATCAGCTTAAAGCAGCCAAGGACCTTCAAGACCTCTGAAACAGGGAGACTTGGGTAGCTCACAGGAGTTAAGGCCAACCAGCTATGAGTGTTCCAGCAGAATTGTTAGTTCATTTTGTCGCTGTTTCCAGAGGGACACTATCTCAGCAAAATAGTTTTACCCTGTTTGCTTTAGACTTCAAAATACAATAGTGTGATTTCATATTTTTAGAAAAAATGGTCAAATTCTTTCCTTATCTCTTATCTAGTCTGATCCACACAGAAGCAGCATTGACATGACAAATGGAAAACATGGCAGCTCGTGGAGGCGCTTGGGTCGCAGCACACAGCTGCCGCACAGAAAGCTGGCCCTGAGCACTCGGAATCATCAGACAGCTGGGAAATGGATCTTCAATATCCCCTAACAGAGAGGGTATACTCAGGGTTTACATTTTACTTTCTGTAAGGGAAAAAATGCTGTTTGATTTCAGACATGTTCCAAAGATGTCAGAGGATAACCTATTTCATCCAGACCCAAGATTTTGTCCTGTATTCACAGGGACATAAACATAAATTACTGAGTTACATTATATTACTTTGGAGGTAAAGTCTCTCTTTCAAAAGAGAAAATCCAAAGAGTGAAAACTTCAGTCTAACAGAAGCTAGAACTATCCTTGAAATACTCACATGTGTATTGAAATATAAAAGATGTTGATGGCACCCTACAAGTTAAAGAGCAGTATAAACACCTCACGCATGACTATAGTAGATGAGAGTTTTGAAAACCTCAGCATAATCTAGAGCAGTGATTCTCAAAATATGGTCCCTGGAGCAGCAGCATCAACACCACCTGGGTACTTACTAAAAAAGTGAATTCTTGGGCCCACTGACTCATAAGCTCTGGGGGTGGCCTTCATACAAATCTGCCTTTCATATATGATTCCAGGTAATTCTGATGCATAATAAAGTTTCGGGATCGCAGGGTTGATGAGAATTAAATTTTAAGGTTAAATTTTAATTTATAAACAGATTCAACTATCTGCTAAGCAATCCAGGGTAAGTGATTTAATTTTTCATAGCCTACATTTTTTCAGCAAAATGAAAATAACATCTCCTCGTGTACTTTTTTAGAATTTGAAATAATCATAATAGCTGGTACCCTAATAAGAGAAGAGAAGCAAACAATCATTGCTCTAGGAAGTTGGTACTAAAATAAAATTCCATAGACACCTGCTTCACCTTGAGCAATCCTTGGGCCATGAAAGTTTAAAAACCACAGAGATTGCCAAAAGACTTCCACACGGAGAAGACCATTCTGGGAGAATGCTGAGCATGGTTTATGCATTGAGGCAGAACTCGGGCCTCATCCATATTGCATTACTCCTCTAAAGAGTGAATGTACAAGATTTCAGGCAATAAATAATTTACCTAAATGCCCATGGATCTTGTAAGTATTAGGGCTGTCCTTTTATATAGGCCAAAACCTGTGAAAATTTGCCAAAGAAAGACAGTCATACCAAGCAGCAAAAACCGTTCATTAATGAGAGCCAGGGCCAATCATGGAATGGCAGTCACTCCTGGACTAATCTCATCCTTGGAAACCGGAGATGTTCTCATTCTCTTCCCAATGAGTCTGAAGGACCTCAAAACCTCACCATGGGTCTTCCCAGTTGCTTCCAGAGTAAGTCTAACCTAGCTAGTGTCTAGCTTCAGAAATCTAACTTTCCAGAACCTCATACACACCATTCCAACTTGTCTCCCTCATCCCCCAGGCTTGAGTTTAAGTATTTCTTTGTACCCAGTGTCGGTGGTGGGGGTGGAGGTGGAGTGGGGGTGGATAATAGATACACCTCATAAACTGGGGACATGCATTTTGGCTTAATGGCTCCTAGGAGGCCCAGTTGCTGGGAGATACAGCCTCCTCCTTTTCTAAGAAGATTCCATTGGTTTCTCAATTGTAAACACTCTCTTTTATTTGCATCCCCCAAACCCTAAGACTAGTCATCCTAGCCATGAAAGAACTTAGAGCTACGAATCTTGTCATAGTATCTCTAAAGGCCCTAAAATCTGGAAATTTGTTTGGAAGTCCCTCAAAACATCTCAGAAAGCTCCAAAGTTATGAAATTCCAGATAATGTGAGAACTAGAAGGAAGCTCAGAACTGTTTCTGCAGCTCACAGTAGGTGTGAGAACACACAAGGATTTTCCTAGACTTTTCTGTGGAAGCCAGTTTAGCCAGGGACCCTATGCATTTCCTCCCAAAACCTACAATGGTATATGCACCCCGGAAGCAGAATCTGAGCATCTAAATTACTTTCAGATCTGGTGAAGATGCCCAGACTGTGCCCTGTAATTCCCAGGAATCTCTTTCCTTACCCTCCCATGAGGCAAGGCCCCCAGGGAGACCATGGTCCTAGAGGCCACTGGGAGCACTGGAATCCATAATAAAGACTCTCCTAGATCTTCTGGAGCAAGCAGGGGCTGCCGTTTGTCCTCTCAGTTTAGAGCAATCCTCAGCAGTCATTAGTCGGTATCACTCTCAAGGGTCTAAATGAAGCCTATTGAAATCCATCAGAGCTGCCTACGAAGATCTCAATGCCGGCACAAGGAGCCACAAACCAACTCTGCTGAGGATGACGCCATCAAGAACTGGAACGACACCTTCAGTTAGAGATCTGTTCTGGCCACATCCAAAGGACCTCAATTCTGAGACCTCTGAAATCTCATCCTAGGCTTGGCCAGTCAATACTATTGGGCCAGAGGAGCTTTCTAGGCAGATGTAACCAGATTCAGAGGGGGTTCTTCATGTGAAGAACCATGGTATGACTGAGTAGCTCAGTGTCAGGAGGTTGGAGTTAGAGAATTTTACTGAAAAAGAAAAAACACAAGCAAAGAAAAACAAGCTAATCCAAATATTTTGGGGCCGAGCTGCTAGGGAAATTTGACAGTTAGTGGAAAACCTCTGCAGAAACTTTGATAGAAGAAATAATTCAGCAAGGCACAGAAGCTCTGTAATAGCACCAATGGCCTTCATTCGGTAAGACCCAAACTGTCCTCTGAGAAACCGAGACTCTGTCAAGCCACCCTGTAGTCAGTTTTACAGGTAAGATTTCGTATTAGCTGAAGATGTTATTTCCTTTGCAAAAGTCCCTTAAACCAACCATTTTTTAAAGTAAAACTCAAAAGTAGCATGTTTGCCATAACGATTAATAGAAAAATAAAATTATTCATAAAGTAAAACTAAATTTCTTCTTTCCAGAACAATCTGGCATACATTTATTTATACTTTTTCATATAAATACATACTTACATATATACATGTCTCTCTCTATGTATACATATATAGACACATATGCACATGTATATGTTTGACTATTCACTAAATCCTTCTTGTGAAACTGACAACTAGAACTGTACCTACAGCAGATCTCAGACAAATGACAAGCAGCTTGAAGACTGTGTACTGGCACAAGCACCTACATATTATCATCGAGATGACCTTTTAAGTAATAATTAAATGATATTGATGAGATGTGGCTATACCAAGACAGTGGTATGATTACAAGGTATTCATAACTGTGGACCATCCAGGACTGATGGTTTCCAAAGCTCATCTTTGTCTCTTGTAACCACACATGCCTGAGTGTGCAATGATTTGAGGATTTTGCAAGCTGTGCCTAATAGTCAAAAGACCCCTCTCTACTGGTATCATGAATAATTCATAGCTGCCTTTTATTTGTCTTTTCATAAAGTGAAATAAACTTGGTGCTAAATAAAGCCAGCTCCTTCTCTGGTGAGTTTATCAATCCAAACCTCAGACCAATGCCACCAACCAAGCAGCGTGGTCATTGCAGTCTTAATTTGCATTTCCCTGATACCCTGAGGTTTCCCATCTGCATTTCTTCTCCAAGCCATCTGTGTGTATTTCTTCAACTTTCTCACATGAGTTGTTTGGGTTTTTCTTAATTTGTTGGGAGATTTTACATACTAGTTATAGTAACCCTTTATCGATAAGTGTTATATAGTTTCCTCCTATGTTGTTCTTTCTTTTATGACTTTGTTTTGAGTGTCTTTGGCAGTGCAGAAGTTTTTAGAGGTGTATAGTTAAATTAGTCCTCTTGTGGTGATTCGGGGCTTCTGGAGTCTTAAGATTTATGTAAAGCATTTAAATTTTTTTCTCACAGTTATTTTAATTCATCACTATAATTTACTTGAATATTTTGGTTTAGACTACAATGTACCATTGCATACTGTATGCCTATATTGATTTCTTTCAAAGGAAAGTCAAGTTGTCCACTTATCATTTATTAAATAATCCATCTTTTTCTACCTGAACTGAGATGCAGACTATTCAGATACTAAGAAAATATATACTTACGTTTACACTTATTTCTGTTTTCACTTTCTGTGCTGATCTACTGATATATGTGTCTATTACTGTTGTGTATTTTTTTAAACCATAGTAGCATTATAGTGAGTTTTATACTCTCTGGTATTCAGGTCTCCTGCCATTGTTGCTTGTCAAAATAGGTTCTATTGGACAATGATACAAGTGTTTACACTGGATTCACAAAAACATAATTTTGAGCAAGGCACTTTCCCTCTCTGAAACTCATTTAGAAAATTGGACGGTCATTCTCAGTGTGTTCCAGGGCTGTTCACACACTTATACCCTAGTTTTCCATTCTTTGCTTCATGTTCCTGGATATTTCCTTCCTCACTGCTAACTTAGTTGTGCCTCTAATAGGATCCACTACATTTCATCCAGTATCCAGGTAGTTGTGTGTGTGTGCATCTGTGTGTGTGTGTGTTGGGGGCAGGTTTCTGGTCAGATAGTGTGCAATACAGGTAGCTAGAATAGAAGTCCTCACATCTTCAAGTCTCAAGAAATTTGTCTCTTAAAATAGCAAAGTGAGACAGGTTCACAGGGATGTCCAACCTTTTGGCATTTCTGGGCCACACTGGAAGAAGAAGATCTGTCTTGGGCCACACATTAAATACACAAACACTAACAAAAACTGCTGAGCAAAACAAAAAGGTTTTAAATAAGTTTACGATGTTGTGTTGGGCTGAATTCATAGCCATCCTGGCCACGGGGCCACGGGTTGGACGCCCCTGTGAGAGTATGCCCTGGAGCAGCAGCACGGGCATCCCTTGGGAGATGCTCAGGAATGCAGAACCTAGGCCCCAACCAGAAATGAGTTTTTAATCAGACCTTTAGTTGAGTGTTTTGCATATTCAAGTCTGAGAAGGACTGAACTAGTGGCCCTCTCATATCCCTGCAACTTTAGCATTACAGCACTCAATAATAAAGTCATAATCTTGGTTTTCCTGGTTTTTCCTACCTATCAGACTGAATTAAATCTGCGAACATGCTCTGTGGTTTAAGACTTCTTTAATGAGTTGGCAAGAGGGAGGGAGAGAAAGAGGAAACCAGGTTTTCCTATCAACTCCCTTGTCCGTGACAAATATAGATGGCATGTTCTTTGCTCCCTTGCGTGATTGCATGTCTCTGCTTGTCCCTTCCACTCTTTCTGCGAATGTCTCCTCCCCTGCTGACACCTGTTCTACTGCCACAGCCCCCCTTCGCCTATACAGCAACACTGTGTCTATTTTACACAGTTCCAAAGACTTTATTTGAAAATGGGCTCTCTGGTATAAAAGAGAAATCAAGAGCTCATTTATCCTTAGTATTCTTGTATTTTAGAATTAGAAACTGATATATCACCTCATACCTGTCAGGATGAATACCATCAATACATCAACAAACAAAAAGTTTTGGTGAGAACGCAGAGAAAAGGGAGCCCTAGTGCACTGTTGCTGGGAATGCAGACTGGCGCAGCCCCTGTGGAAAGCAGTATGGAGATAGCTCAAAAAATTAAAAATGAAACTGCATTATGACTCAGCGATTCCATTTCTGGGAATATGTTCAAAGAAACTTGAAATACTATTTTGAAAGAATATATGTACCGCTATGTTCATTGCAGCATTATTTATAGTTACTAAGATTTGAAAGCAGCCCAAGTGCCTATCAGTAGATGAGTGTATAAAAAAGCTGTGGTACATTTACACAAGGGAATACCACTTGTCTGTTAAAAAGAAGGAAATCTTACCTTTTGTGACAGCTTGGATGGGCCTGGAGAGTATCATTCTAAGTGAAATAAGCCAGTCAGAGAAAGACAAATGCCAAATGATTTCACTTATATGTGGAAATTAATGAATAAAATAAACAAACCAAAAACAGAGACGGGCTCATAGATACAGAGAACCGACTGACAGCTGTCAGAGAGGAGGAGGTTTGACAGCCTCAGTATAAAAAAGAAAGGGATTAAGAAAAAAACCACTCATAGACTCAAACTGTATGGTGATTACCAGAGGGAAAGGGGACTGGGGGGAGGTAGAGGAGGGTAAAGGGGGGTAAATGGTAACTGAAGGTGACTTGATTTTCAGGGGTGAACACACCAAACAATATACAGATACATAGTATAGAATCGTCCACTTGAAACCTGTATAATTTTATTAACAAATGTCATCCTAATAAATTCAATAAAGTTTTTAAAAAGAAAATAAAAGATAATTTACATGAGAAATATATATAGCCAATAAGCATAGAAAAAAAAGTACCTCTTTAGAAATCAAGGAAATGTGACTTAGAACAGATATAGTTCAACTATGAAGTTGAAAAGGATTAAAAATAATGTCATAGATTATGCAGGATAAACGTGTCTCTCAAAGAGGGAGTATACGACATTGCCCCATATTGGAGAAAGAAATTTATATCAAAAATATTTTTTAAATTCATAGTAACTACATTTCCTGCAGTTTGTCTTAAGAAAACACTTGAGAAGATGCAGCGTCTTAGCTATAGAGACAGCCCTCCAATAGTGTCTCTGTTGGGGAAAGAGGGAAATAAACTTGAAATGACAAATGAACATAGACTAGCTTCAATTGCTTATTGTAAGAGCACAGTGGAACATTTACATGGAAAAATATTCACAATATATTAATTTTAAAGGGTGTGTTACAAAATAATATGATTCGATTTTAGTGAAAGCAGTGTGTGTGTGTGTGTGTGTGTGTGTGTGTGTGTGTGTGTGTGTGTGTGTGTGAGCCTGGCCTGAGGACAAGTAAATTGAGTGCTCATCTACTGCTGTGGGTTTATAAGGCATCTTTTCTTTTTTCTGTATGTTCTAACTTATTTTTAACATGTGTGGCTTCTAACTAAATGTGTGTGCGTGTCTGTGTGTGTGTGTTTGTGTGTAAAAGGATTGTTAGCTTAGAAAAAAGTACAGTCTTTCTCCCAAGTCTGATGATGGAAGAAGAGGAAAAAAAATAATAATAAGGACAAATGCACCTTGCCTTTTTAAATTCTGTATTTTTTCAGTGTTTAGATGAAAACTGCAAGTTAGCAGGTCATCTTTTCAAGCACAGTGACTACTCTGCTGTAGCCAAACTCAATTACTTGGGGATTGATTATTCATTAAATAAATGTGTACTACGCTCTGGTCCTTACAAAGAAAGAGATTTTCTCTGTGACTGACTTTCGTCCTTTCCAGCACGTTTTAGTGCCTTCGCCAGTGGGTTGGAGGCAGTTGTATACCTATACTTATCCAAACCATTCAGTTTGTCAATTTTCAAAAGCTACAGTTAAAATTCAAGTGTTTAAAGTAGGTGAGAACTATTGATTAAAGTTTGAAAAAGAACAAAATATTTTTAGTGTATTTTCCATTTCAATAGCTAAGAAAAATCAAGTACAAGGGAAACCACTGAATTGATTTCAATAAAATAGACATTAGTTTTGCAAATTATGAAGCAAAATAAATCTGTGCCTTATAATCTTAATTTCTAAATGAGATAAAGTAAGATCTAACAGAATTTTCGAGGATAATAATTTTATCAATTTCACAATTTAACAAACATTAGTCATTTAAATAAATCAAGAAAAAATAGACAAGCAAAAGAAAAAATGTATTAAAATCTCCCATAATCCCACTGCTAAGGACTGACTATCCTGAGCATTTATAAACTAATTGTTCCAATCCATATTCTATTTTAAAATATACACGTACACATGGCTTCTAGAACTTGAATCTTAGTATGGCTATCATTTTATAAGCCTTCATTTCACTCAGAAAGAAGTCATGAAGATATAAGTCATATAAGATAGTAATGGATTACTCTCTTACAACATACATGTCATGGCAAAACAAGATGTTCTCCATGACAAGCTGACAAAAATTCATTTTCTTTTTCACTTATATTTTGAAATTTGAGACTCACAAAAAATAGGTGCTGTCATATTAAAATGAATCCTAATATCCTTTCACCCAAATTCCCTAAATGTTAATATTTTTCCACATGCATATATCTGTGTGTATCTCTCTCACCCTTTCTCTCTTTCTCACTCTCTCTCTATTACATATTTTTTTTCTGAACCACTTAAGAGTAAGCTACAAACAGAATGATGTCCCTTTACCTCTAAACACTTGAGTACAACTTTCTTAAATAAAGGATATTATCTTTCCTCAACACAGTGAAATTATTAAAATCAAAAAATAATATTTATGGGATACTTCTGATATATAGACTTCGTTTAAATTTTTCCAAATGTCCCATTAATGTCCTTTACAGAATAGGAACTTTCTCTCATCCAGGACCCAGTCAAGGATCACACATTGCATTAGTGAGCCAGCTAAGAGTTGAATCACAGTGCACATTAAGATGTAGGTCTATTAAGACTTTTTACTTAATCTTATAAAAATAGGAGACATTGTGGGTTTTAAGCGGGGGGAAAGATTCTCAGATATGATTTTGTTTCATCCTTTGAAAGGCATTTCTGTTGTTATTATAGACAATGGTTTTGAAGAAGAAGGTGTTATAATCAGTTCCTGGAATAGTGAGAGGCCAGAGTACAAGGCAGACACGGTCTGGAAGGTGAGAGGGGAAAACAAGGAAGGATCAAAATGCAGTGTGCACGGGGAACCCCAGCTCCTCCAGGAACGAAACAGTTGGCAATACCAGACCTTCCCTCATCACTGGTATGAAAATTCACTTACAAGAAAGAGGGCAAGAAATAGTCCCCGCTTTTAACTTATATTTGCAAAGGATACTTTAAAATTAACTCCGTAATGCATTGCTTGTATCTCAGTGGAAGAGAATAGTGCAGTTTCACTGCTCCCCATTTCATTTCTAAAGCATGCTTTATACTGTCACAGTCCCCTACCATCAGATGTCGGATTAAGACAGGGCAAAAGGCTAGAATGCCAGCGCTGTAAGCCTTTACTCTGTCCCATAATCAGTATAATGTTAGAGAGCATTCCTAGCCTCGTACATGATCTCAAGCAGTCATCTCTTTACTTATTGGTAGTACTAAACTCTTGTTATGTAACAAGCTAAATTAAAGAATATTCAATGGCTTATGGGTTGAAATGAAAACATATGCACACTATATTGTTTTATAGTCATGTAAAATCTAAAAAGCCACCTTAACGGAGCCCGCCCATCAATTAAATCTGAAAATCTCACCTGAGGGCCTCGTGCACCACCCATCTCAATCCACACATGAATCTTCTGGGAGCTGAGTTAAAAGTGCAGACTCGGATTCCCGTTGGTTTGGGTCGCAGTCTAAGATCCTACATTTTAACATTCTGCTGGGAGTATCCCAGATGCATTTTGAATAAGAAGAATGTGAAAATCTTCGATTGCCTGTCACCAGATAATAGATTTTTACTTGCAAATGGAAATGGGACAGCAGGTTGGAAAGAGCACAAGGTGAGGTCAGGGTAAGGCCTCCAAGGCCTGGCTGCTGTCAACAGATCTTGTGACTGGTTGGGGCCTCGTGTCCACAATGTGGACACCAGCAATAGAAGAGTGAAAGGTTTTTCTATGATGTATGTTTTTAATGAAATTTTAACAAAATTCAAACCTTCAGAATGATCAAGCTGCACCATAGTTGGTTTAATTGCAGTAAACATATATATTTCAAAATGGCAAATATTTTCCTGCTGAGAGTGCAAATTAAAATAGTTACCATGTGATTATAAAGAAAATGAAACACTAAATTACCTCTGTGAAAAAGTGACCCTTTCTCTTTATGAAGTCCCAGGCTGAATGAAACAGTAAAGAAAGAACATAGCCAAAGAACTGATTCGGGACATTAAAATAATTCTTCCCACATAGAAAGATATACTACTTTCTACCTCAAGCTTGGCATTGG
>PVKM010025315.1:0-20019 GCA_004027735.1 Carollia perspicillata | reverse complement strand
GGAAATGCCATACATAGTCTTTTCGAATCTGGTCTCTTCCACTCAGCATAATGCTTTGAGACCCGCCTGGGTTGTAGTGTATGTAAGAAGTCTGCTTTCTCATCTATTCTCACATCTTTTGGAAGTATATTTTAAAATAACCCATTTTAGCCCTGGCTGGTGTAGCTCAGTGGATTGAGCGCGGGCCTGCGAACCAAACAACCGCGGCTCGATTCCCAGTCAGGGCACATGCCTGGGTTGCAGGCCAGTTCCTAGCAGGGGACATACGAGAGGCAACCATGCATTGATATTTCTCTCCCTCTCTCCTTCCCTTCCCCTCTAAAGATAAATAAATAAAATCTTTAAAAAATAAATAAAATAGCCCATTTTTCAGCTAGGAAGGCTGGGACTCAGAGAGGTTAGGAACTGGCCAATGTTGGTACTGCCGCTGGCAGAGCCAGAATGGGAACCCAGGTCTGCCTGACCCTGTGTTTTTGGGAACCATGCTGCTTGCTTCCAGATGCTTCTTACTCACAGGGGAGTTGCCCCAAATTGGTGATGTGTTTGAGGTGGTGAGTGCCCTATGACTTGGGGGCTCCAGATAGAAGCTGAACCAGGCCTCTGTTGGCAGGTCGAGGCCTCACTATGGCTGCAGCTCTTCAGAACCTCTCCCTGCAGGAGCGGCCTTTCTGGGAAGCTACTCTGGGAGTAACAGAGCTTCAGCTCCTTCAGAACCTGCCCTCAAGGCACCAGGCACTGTTTGCCCTCTTAGGGGCCAGGGGTGGTGGGGAGACTGCGGTGGGCTGGGCTCTGGCTACTGGGTTCAGGATGCCCAGCCATTGGGGCACCTTCTATGTCTTGCCTTAGTGCCACGTGGCCCTTCAGCCCAGCTGCCCAGTAGAGCAGAGGTCAGGGAGGTAATTAGAGGGCCTTGCTGCATATCTAGGCTGTGGGGTGGGCTGGGGTCTGCTCTCCAGTTTGGGAAAGGCAGTGTGACGATGTGCTGAGGATGTGGGTTCTGAAGCTGGACTCCCTGGCCTGACCCTCGGCCTTGTCTTTTCTTAGTTGCGTTTCTCTGGGCAAGTTACTTAACCTTTCTGTCCGCGTGTACTTGTCCCCAACTTGGACGATGATGCCCCAGTGCCATCCTGGTGGGTCACTAAGAATTTGGTGAGACAAATGCACATGCAGGACTCAGGCTTCCAGCACAGCCAGGTGCACGGATCGGCCACATTACTATTTCTCGCTTTCTCAGTGTGCCAGGCTGCCTACATTGGCTGCTGCTCTGGGCCTTGGCCCTGCCCTGTCCAACGTGGAGCCTGCAGGATAGAGCAGCGGGGGTTTGTGGCAGGGAGTCCTGGCTGAGGCTGTCCTAGGGGACACCTGTTCTTATTACACCCCCTTTTCTTCTTTACCCCTGGTTGAGAGGAAAATGTGGTGCTTGGCGCTGTGGAGAGGCAGGCAGCAGGGTGGCTGCTCTGCCCTTGCTCTGGTGCTGCAGGCCTGGCTGTCCTGCTCACATCCCCTGCAACACCCAAGGCCTGGCCGTGTCTCTGCCCGGCCTCATTTTCCCTCTGGGCTCTGGCTCGCTCTATGCCCCAACCTCCTCTCCTGGCACCCCCAGAGCTGGGAAGTTCAGGTTCTTTGATTGCAAAGAACAGAAATTAATTTCAGCTTGCTTAAGCTGAAAAGGGATCCATTGGGAGGGTCCTGGGGAGCTTCCAGAACCAAAGGAGCAGCTGAATGCACAGGTCGCAGGAGGGTCCTGGCGTGGGAGCTGCCAGCTCCTTTCAGCCTGGCGGCCTTCCACTCAGGCCAGTCCCGAAAGCTCCCTGTTGCCAGGCCTTCCCATTCCTGGTTAATTCCCCCAAAAGAATCTGGCTGTGGGGGTGCAGGTCAGGGGCACTCTCACGCTTGGACTGGTCAGCCCTGGCTTAGGGGGGAGTCATGGGTCAGGCTTGTGACAACCACCTTCCTCCCTGCCCCCCCACTGCCTCCTCCGTGGCCCACCATGCCCCTCATTGAAGCCTTTCCTGCCTCTGACCTTAGGGTCACCCCCGCGTGCACAGCTCACCCCTAGTTGCGCCTGCGCTGACGCGTGCGTCTGCCCTGGGAAGTGCTGAGGTCCAGTTGGCCTGGGCTGTTTGTGACTGGAGTGTGGCCAGCACTGCTCATTCACACGTTCTCGAGCCAGGCCCTGGCTTGCCTCTGGATTTGGGGTGATTACTGGTGCTGGTAATCTGAGGAGCTTCCTGCCCATTGTCCTGCTGACCTCTTCGTGCTGTGCCCTTGGCCATCCTGGGTCCACTGGGCTCTCAGGGAAACACGTTGCAGGTCTATGGCATTTGCCCGTAGTTCGCAGAGGTGCCCTCCTTCTGGGACGTGGAGCCTGCTGCTGTGTGTGCAGAGTTATCACCTCTGAAACCCTGGGCTTTGGTTCCCGGCCTTGGGAAAAGGGCATGTCGGGCTGGAAGCAGGGCGTTTTGTCCACTTCTTGTCGGGCCTGACTGAGTCAGCCGTTCCTCTCCCACAGACCTGGTCACAGACTTGGACTTCTCTCCCTTTGATGACTTCCTCCTGGCCACGGGATCAGCCGATGGCACGGTGAGTGGAGCCAGTGGAAGAGCTGCTCGATGCCTCACCCACTCTTAGTTGGGGCCTTCTGAGCCCTCTGAGCCTGTAGGGCTCTGCTTTGTCCCGGTCCAGCCCCTCCCACTACCCCTTCACCTTCTCCAGAGCTGCAGGGCTGGGCTAGCGCAGACTTTCTTAGTTCCTCAGCACACACCAGCTCTCCCGTGTGTTCTGTGCTCTTGCCAGAGCCCTGCCTGTGACCTGCTATCCTGCTGCTTGACTGCCTAAGGACAGCGGGGCTGAGGTGGTGTGGGGGGCCTGGAAGAGATGGATCGGAGCCCCTAGCTTCTCCACTCCCATTCGAAGCCCCTCAGCCTTCACCCACACCCGTGATCCTGACCAGGTCCCCCTGCTTTCCCCAGCATGGACACACAGCCTCGTGCCCAAGCACGGCCCCTGGGGATAGGGGCAGCAGCCCCAGGGAAGGCAGGCTGGATGCAGTGAGGCCCGTCCTTGTCCTGAGCTCACGGACTTGCTCTTTCCCACAGATGAAACTGTGGCGACTGCCGGCCCCTGGGCAGGAGCTGCCCTCAGGGCCTGGGCTGGTGCTGGGCCCTGAGGACACCCGGGTGGAGGTGCTGCAGTTCCACCCCACCGTGGATGGCATCCTGGTGAGCACAGCAGGCACGGCCGTGAAGGTCTGGGATGTGGCCAAGCAGCAGCCCCTAACAGGTACAGGCCACATTAGCCATGGTGCTTTCTGGGCAGCCCCTTCCTGGACAGTGTTCCATTTCTGTGTTGCCGTGTTCGATATCATGAGTCATAAAGTAAGTATCAAAAACTCACATGTGCACAGTATAAAATCAAGTCTCAATTGTAAACACCCCAAACTGTCTCCATTTCCCAAAGTATCTGTTTTCATCTCACTTAGGTGTTTTTTCTGCTTTTTCCTCCACACGTCTAAGTAACTTCTTTTACTGTTATTTCTGGAATCGTATGTCGTGTAAGTTTTGAAAACAGACTACTGACTTCCTCTTCTACCCAGGAGATGAGGATTTGCCCTGTTATAGCCCTGCCACGCCCTGCCTCACCTTACTCCTCCTCCTATTTCCCCAGTGTAGATGGTCCTAGTCTTTTGGGTGGCTATAACAAAATCCCACAGACTGGTGGCTTATAAATACCAGGAATTTATTTGTCACAGTTCTGGAGGCTGCAAGTCCAAGATCAAGGTGCCAACCAGTTTGGTGTCTGACGAGAACCTGCTTCCTGAGTCAAAGCCAGCCATCTTCTCCCTGTGTCCTCCCATGGTGGAGGAGGCAAGGGAGCTCTCTGGGGCCTCTTTCACAGGACCACTAATCCCATTTATGGGTGCTCCGCCCTCATGAGCTGATTGCCTCCCAAAGGCCCCACCTCCAAGTTCCATCACGGTGGGAGTTACGTCTCAGTCTGTGAAATCTGGGGGACACAGACATCCAGAGCACGCATGGACAGTGATAACTCTGGGCCAGCCCCTCCGTGTGCGACTGGTCATGACCCTGCAGTGCAAACCGCGCTGAGCCCAGGCACTTTCTGTGGTGGTGTCATTATGTCCTTTTTGCAGATTCTTCCTTGACATGCTCATCCCCTTTTCAGGGTAAAGACGAAAGGCTCAGAGAGTTGAAGGCTAGACTGACACCCCAGGGCTGTGCAGTGTCCAGGGTAGGCCAGGCTCACAGTGGTGATGTCCCCTCCTTTGGGGTTGGGGCCAAGGGCCGTTAAAGATGGGATGTAGAAGATGTAGGACTTGCCCCCCGAAGAGCTCCTGGCACAGTCGAGGAGACCAGCATAACCCTTGAAGCAGAGGTGAAGGTCATCAAACAGGTGTCTTTAGGGGGTCACCCCAGCTGTAGCTGTTGTCTCAAGCCCTTACTGAGTGCCCAGCACTGTGCTGAGGTCATCATGACTCCTCAGCACAGCACAGCCGTTCTACACACCCCTGTGAGGAGCAGGGAGCCTTGGAAGGTTTTGGAGTGGGAGCATGGCCGGACAGTGGCAGGGCTGAGAAAGGAGCCCTGGGTATGGTGCAGCATATCTGGAAGGAGCTGTTCCCTTTGCTCCTCCCACCCGAGAAGGGTCCCTGGCAGCTGCTGCCTGTGCCCCAGGGTTAACCCCAACCAGGCCCACCCACTTCCCTGTGTTCTCATTGCCCAGGGCAGAGTGTGGGGACCCAGTGCACCTCTTGACCTTGGCTGCTTCTCTGCAGAGCTGGCAGCCCATGGGGACCTGGTGCAGGGTGCTGTCTGGAGCCGGGATGGAGCGCTGGTGAGCACAACCTGCAAGGTAAGCAGGTGGGCCGTGAGGCTCCAGTAAGTGCCTGTGGAGGGCCGGAGGCGCCACGGAGCACACATCCTGGGCTGTGCCTGTCAGGCTGGTGGTATTTATGGGGCAGAAGAGCACCAAGGATGGGCATTCTTCAGGCCTTCCCCCACCTCAGCTCCCCTCCCACCTTCTGACTCATACCTGCATCTGCAAGCCCCCACCCCTCCTTGGTACTAGGGCCTGAGGTCCCCAGCAGATCAGGGCACAAGTAAAGCCCCACGTGGGCCCTGCTGCATCCTGGTTTGTGCCGTTTACCTCCCATCACCAACTTCAGGAAGCGTCACCTCCCTGCCTGTGTGCTTTGTCCAAACTGTTAGGAGGATCCAGACTCAGGGAACTGTGACAACCCCCACACCCAGTCAGCAGAGCTCATGGTCCTCGCAGACACCAGGCCCCATGCCACCCAGTCCTGTGGGCAGGCGAGGCCAATGTGGATCAGGGGATCATACAGCTGAAACAATAATTATGGCCTGTGAGAGAGTTGAAGTGCTTTGCGCTGGTCAGAGGAGCTGCAGAGGCTTGGCCTCAGGCAGTGAGTGGCCTCTGGTAGGGGCTCTGAAGGAAGGGTTAATGGTGTGGAGCGGAGAGAGAGGAGCTTGGGAGCTGCAGGTCTGGGTGCAGGGGCCAGGGCAGTCCTGGGTGCAGAGGGCGGAGCCGAGTGCCCAAGGGCTGTGCTGGTTACTGTAGAATGCACTGGAGTGTTTAAAGCCAGGGAGGGGCAGGCCGTGGTGTGGGGGAGGTGAGCAGATTTGCATTTTGAAAGCTGCTCAGCTGTCTTGCCCTGATGGAGCATTGCAGCTGGGGTGGAGGTAGGGAGCATACCCCAAAAATGAAGGCGGGGCACTTCTGGAGGAGGAGAGCAGACTTGAGGGTGACTGCTGCTGGTTGGTGGTGGGCAAATGTGAGGAGTGGGGGGCTTATGAGGCTGGCTTCTGGCCACGGGCTGGAGGAAATACCTGCCACCGTAATGGGGTGCTCCTTGGTATGGCTGTAAGCCTTCTGGGTTACAGGTACCTAGGACATCCAAGTGGGAGGATCATCTGAGTCCATGGACTGGGGCTCTGGTAGAGGGGTGGACGTTGTCTGCGTTTATGTGGTACCTGCAGAGCGACTGGAGTGCTCCTGAGTGGGAGAGAAGGAAGTGAGAAAAGGTGACAAAGTAAACTGGGAGGAAGGATCAGAACCTGCAAGGGAGACAGAAGGAGCTGCCCGGTGGGAGGAAGGAAGCCCAGGCAGGGCTGGCTCTCTACTGCAGGGAGGTGGCAGGGAACACTGGGAAGAGCGTGCGAAGAGGCAAAGGACACCCACCTGTTGGATTTGGGGATGTAGGTGACCTTCAGGGCCTTTCGGGGTGCACTGTAGCCTGCAGCTGCATGTGAAGAGTGGGTGGAAGGCAAGCAAAGAGCCCGCAGTCTGGCTGGGGAAGGGAGCAGAGGGGAGGAGCAGGTCAGGAGGGTGTGAGGATGCCTCTGAAGGAGAAAATGTGTCTGCATACTTGGTGGGATCCTATTTCCAACTCTTTATTTTTCCACTTTCTAGGAAGCCCCATTTCCTGGTCTTTTTTAAAAAAGATTTTATTTATTGATTTTTAGAGAGAGGAGAAGGGAGGGAGAAAGAGAGAGAGAAACATCAGTGTGTGGTTGCCTCTCACGTGGCCCCCACTGGGGACCTGGCCCGCAACCCAGGCATGTGCCCTGACTGGGAATCGAACTGGTGACCCTTTGGTTCACAGCCTGTGCTCAATCCACTGAGCCACACCAGCCAGGGCTCCTGGTCTTTCTTTTAAAAAAATTTTAAATTGAATTTATCTGGGTGGCATCGGTTAATAAAATTATGTAGGTTTCAGGTGTACGATTCTATAATACATCATCTGTATATTTTGTGTGCTCACCACCGAAGTCACTCCTTCTATCACCGTTTATACCCCCTTTCTCCTCCGCCTCCCCCACCCCTCTTTTCCCAGTGGTAACCGCCATGCTGTTGCTTAATCCCTTCACCTTTTCACCCAGCCCCCATGCCCTCCCTCTGACAGCTTCAGTCTATTCTCTGTATCTGAATCTGTTTCTATTTTGTTTGTTAATTTATTTTGCTCATGAGATTCTACATATAAGTGAAATTATATGGTTCTTATCTCTCTGACTGGCTTATTTCACTTAGCCATTTCTTAGTCTTTTTTAAAAAATATTTTATTTCTAGAGAGAGGGAAACATCACTGTGTGGTTGCCTCTCACATGGCCCCCACTGGGGACCCAGCCTGCAACCCAGGCATGTGCCCTGACTGGGAATCAAACCGTGACCCTTTGGTTCATAGCACGTGCCCAATCCACTGAGCTACACCAGCCAGGGCCCATTTCCTAGTCTTTATCAACTTTTTCCCCCTACGTATTCATTAAACAGTAGGTACCAGACATTTGCCTGAGCTTTGGGGATCAAGAGATAAATAAGACTGGGCTGCTGGCCCCCAAGGGGCTGCTGTTTGAGGGCAAGGTGGTCATGTGGCCACTGCTCAGGCTAAAGGCTGGTGAGCGTGACTTCCGAGGGATGGTGAGGTCAAGCCTTGTCCTTGGGTATGAGCCCTTGCTGAAGAGGAGGGGACAGGCATCTTAGGCAGGGAGACCAAGCTGTCAGAGTCCTATGTTTGGACTGTGACCCCCCTCTCCAATGAAAAACCCTGTCTGTCCTGTGTTTCCTTGGTGAGTGTGACAGAGATAGGCACAGAATGGTAAAGGAAGGGAGGGAGGGAGGGAGTAAACTGGAAGATGTTTCCCATTAAAGCCTCGCCCCTCTCAGCACCATTTCCCAGCTGGTGGGAAACCTCTCTGGTGCCTGGCCTGATTCCCATTTTGCCTTGGAGCCGCTCTTTCTCCCAGGGCCCATGTTTCCCCTGCAAGGCCTGCGTTCAACGCCCCCAAAGGCACCTCCTGCTCTCCTCCCAGCTCTTCCAAGCGGCCGCTAGGGGGCGCGCGGACCTCACAGATAGCTGACCTCCCACTAAGCTCCCACTCTTGTGTTCCGTAGGCCTGGCAGGACAAGACCCCCAGCCTGTACCCCCTCCTCTGCCTGGTTCCTCTAGACCCCCACGAGCGCCACACCAGCCTCTAGTGCCCAATCTGAGTGCTGGTTAGACGATCCAGCTGCCTTTAGTTACTGCTCACATGCTGAGACTGTTATTCAGACCTGTGAGAGGCACTGCCATCATCCTCATCCTACCAAGGGCTGTGGGTTTGCCCAGGTCACAGAGCCCCTGAGTAGTGGAGTTGGTGTTTGAATCCAGGCTATTAGCTCTCCGCTGTGGCTCTGCCGCTCAGATGTGACTTATGTGCTTGCTGCCAGTAGCGGGTCTCTTGCCCGGCATCCCTTTGTCTCTCACTATCCTCTGTCTCTTGCTGCCCTGTCTCTGTCCCTTGTTGTCTTTTCTGTCTATAGCAGTCCCCTCTCTGTCCCCTCTGTGCCTCTTTCTCCTCTGTCTTTGCCCTTGCTTTCTCTCTCTGTCTCCTTTCTATCTCTCTGGTTTTCTTTGTCTCTGTCCTCTCTCTCCTCTCTTTCACTGTTCTTTTTGCCTCTCTCTGCCTTGGCTATCTGACCTCTGTCTCAGAACAGCATCCTGAACCTGAGGCTGTTTAGTGAGTGGTTCTTCAGAGCTAATCATTGGGCAGTGCCTAGTGTCTGTCTGACACATAGCAAGTGCTCCCTAAACTGTAGCAGGGAAGGCTTTTCCAGGAGTGACCCAAGGACCCCGGGAACCCACTGAGGTGTGTCAGAAAAGCCTGGGGGGATCCTCCAGGGGAGATCTGGCTTTCGAGGGCATCTCCAGGTGGCCCCTCCGTCGTCCACCTGTGTGCTCCCCGCTGCCCCTCTATTCTTGCCGCCCACTTTCCTTTCATGGCCATCTCTTCTTCTCCACATCACATGCCAGCAAGCTTGTGTCTCCTCGTCTTTGCTCGTGCTTTTCTGCCCCCTCAAATGTCTTTCCCTTCCCAGCGCAAGCTCTGCTTCTCCTTTGGGGTTCAACTTAGGTCCAGGTTCCTCCCCGAAGCTTCCTGTGGCTGCCTGACGTGTTGCAGCGTCCAACACTTTGTGGGACTGTTTGCTCTCCCTGCATCCCAGGCACCCAGGCGGGGGCCACACAGAAACACTGAGTAGATAATACCAAGAGTTCCTGTATCCCCTCTCCCCCTTCCCTTCTTGCACTGATGTGGTATGTTTGTTACAATTAAACCAGTGTTGCTACATTATTATTATTAACTAAAGCCCGTAAGGTTCATTCTTGATGTATATTCTGTAGGTTTTGACAAATGTGTGATGTCCTCATTACAGCATCATATAGTATAGTTTTACCTCCCTAAAAAGCTCCCTGTGCTTCACCCATATATCCTTCCTTCCTGTCCCCAAACCACCGGCAACCATGGACCTTTTCGCTGTCTCTGTAAGATTCGTCTTTTCCCAAATTCCATGTAGCTATTGTCATACAATGTGTAGCCTTTCCAGATTGGCTTCTTTCGTTTAGTAATGTGCATTTTTTATTCCTCCATGTCTTTTTGCGGACTGATAGCTGTTTTTTGAAGTTGTGGTGAAAACACATAAGACTTACTATCAACCATTTTTGAGTATACAGTTCAGTAATGTTAAGTACATTTACATTGTTGTGAAACAGGTTTCCAGAACTTTTGCATCTGTAGAACTGAAACTGTACCCATTAAACAACTTTCTTTTGTCCCCTCCCCCAGCCCCTGGCAACCACCATTCTACTTTCTTTTTTTTAAATACATATTATTGATTATGCTATTATAGTTGTCCCATTTTTTCCTCCCCTTCATTCTCCACCCTGTATCCTCCCTCCTATCGTATTGCCCCCCTGCTTTAGTTCATGTCCATGGGTTGTACATATAAGTTCTTTGGCTTCTCCGTTTCCTATACTATTGTTAACCTCCCCCTGTCTATTCTGTACCCACCATTCATGCTTCTTGTTCCCTGTACCTTTTACCTGTATTCTTCCCCTCTCCTCCCCACTGATAACCCTCCATGTGATCTGCATTTCTATGATTCTGTTCCTAATCTAGTTGTTTGCTTGGTTTGTTTTTGTTTCTGTTTTTCAGGTTCAGTCGTTGATAGTTGTGAGTTTGTTGTCATTTTATTGTTCATATTTTTTATTATCTTCTTTTTCTTAGATAAGTCCCTTTAACATTTCATGTAATAAGGGTTTGGTGATGATGAATTCCTTTAACTTGACCTTATCTGAGAAGCACTTTATCTGCCCTTCCATTCTAAATGGTAGCCCTGCTGGACAGAGTAATCTTGGATGTAGGTCCTTGCCTTTCATGACTTCAAATACTTCTTTCCAGCCCCTTCTTGCCCGCAGGGTTTCTTTTGAGAAATCAGCTGATAGTCTTATGGGAATTACTTTGTAGGTAACTAACTGCTTTTCTCTTGCTGCTTTTAAGATTCTCTCTTTGTGTTTAACCTTTGGCATTTTAATTATGATGTGTCTTGGAGTGGGCCTCTTTGCATCCATCTTGTTTGGGACTCTCTGTGCTTCTTGGACTTGCATGTCTCTTTCCTTCACCAAATTAGGGAAGTTTTCTTTCATTATTTTTTTCAAGTAGATTTCCAATTTCTTGTTCTTTCTCTTCTTCTAGCACTCCTGTGATGTGAATGTTGGATCGCTTGAAGTTGTTCCAGAGATTGCTTACACTATCCTTGTTTTTTTTGGATTATTTTTTCTCCTGGTACCTGATTGGTTGTTTTTGTCTCCTTATATTCCAAATCACTGTTTGATTCTTGGCTTCATCCACTCTACTGTTGTTTCCCTGTAAATTTTTCTTTGAAAAGTGTCCTTTGTGCTTCTGACTGGATCTTTTTTATGCTGTTGAGGTCCTCACTAAGTTCCTTGAGCATTCTTATAGCCAGTGTTTAGAGCTCTGCATCTGATAGATTGCTTATCTCCATTTTCTTTGGTTATTCTTCTGGAGTTTTGAGTTGTTCTTTCATTTGGGCCATGTTCCTCTGTCTCCTCATTTTGGCTACCTCCCTGTGTTTGTTTCTATGTGTTACATAGAGCTGCTCTGGCTCCCTGTCTTGGTGGCATGGCCTAAGGTAGTAGGTGTGTCCTGTAGGGTCTCCTATCACCCAGGCTGGGTACTCGAGGTATACATTTTGTGTGGTCTGAGTACACCCTTCTCTTGAAGTTGAGCCTTAATTTCTGTTGGCAGGTCAACGGGAGGGATTTACCCAGGCCGATCAGCTGCAAGGACTGGTCGTGACCACAGTCCACCCACATCCGCTCTCTGTGGATGTTCAGCTGAGCAGGGGCAGGGTGGTGGTGCTCTTACGTGGTCTGTAGTTGTCCACTGGGTGTGCTGGCCCTGAGGCTTCTCAAGTGGTACAGGCAAAGGTCAGCCCCCACCTGTGTTTTGCCTGGGGCCGCCCTGCCTAAAGCAATCTGAGATGGCTGCTACTTGTTCTGGGCTTGAAAATTTCCAGTCAAAGTCAAGCTGTGAATCTAGGCCAGTTGCTGCTAGTGCCGGGCCTGGGGCTCCTTAATAAGAGGTACGGGGCTTGAGGCTCACTGTGTCTGGCTTTGCTTGTTTGAGAGGATTTAGGAAGTTGTGAAGCATGAGCCAACACCAGCCATTCATGTGGACAAGCAGCTTGGGTGGGTCCCTTAAGTTGGGTGGGACAGAGTCTCTGTGGATCTCCAGGGTAGGGCAAACAATGTTAGCCAGGTTGATGGAGTCTCAGATGTGGCACCAGCCTGTGGGCTCTGTGGCTCTGTTGGGGGAGGGTTCAGAAAGGGGACAATGGCCTCTACCCCCTTTCTATCTGGGAGAAGGCTGTCCCCTAGCTTTTGCCTTGATACTGGACACTTCATTTTCTCCCTGTAGCCACTGGTGCCTTTCAAACTGTACCCTAGTGCTGGAGCTCAGAGGGAGTGAGTCTGATTAAGTCCATGTGTGGGTTCTCTAAGAGGAACTGCTTGGGACTCCAGAAGTTTCTTCCACTGACTCAATCTCTGCTGGTTTTTGCAGCTAGCAGTTATGGGGTCTTGCATTCCTGGCACTAGAACCTTGGGCTGGGGGTGCCTGGAGTGGGTCTGGGACTCCTTGCTCTTGAGACATCCCTCCCAAACTTTTATCCACCACTCTTGGCTGTGGGACCAGCCCATTCTGTGTCTCCGTCCCTCCTACCATCTGGATGGATGTGGTTTCTTTAATTCCATAATTGTCAGCCTTCCATTCAACTTGATTTCTGATGGTTCTGAGTGATGGTTGTTCTATATTTTAGTTGTAATTTTCATGTGGTTGTGAAAGGAGGTGAGCATGTCTGCCTATGCTGCCATCTTGACCCAAGTTTTTGATTTTAGTCAAATTCAATTTGCTGATACTTCTTTCATAGATCATACTTTTGGGGCTGTAGTAGATAGTGATTGCCACATGCGGCGTCATCTAGATTTCCTCCTACATTATCATCTAGAGTTTTTATAGATTTGCCCTTTACATTTAGGTATTGTGATCCATTTTAAGTTAATTTTTGTGAAAGGTAAAAAGTATATGTCTACATTTATTTCTTTTCCATGTACATGTCCAGTTCTAGTACCATTTGTTGAAAGGTCTTTCTTTTCTTCATGGTATTGCCTTTGCTCCTTTGTCAAAAGTCAGGTGACGGTATGAGGAGGTCTATTTGTGTATTCTTATGCCAATACCACACTGTCTTGTTTTTTTTTAAGATTTTATTTATTTGTTTTTAGAGAAAGGAGAAGAGAGGGAGAAAGAGAGGGAGGAGAAGCACTGATGTGTGAGAGACACACTGATTGGTTGCCCCTCACATGTCCCGACTGGGGGCCTGGCCCGAGACCCAGGCATGTGACCTGACCAGGAATCAAGCCGGCGACCTTTCAGTTCTCGGGCCAGCGCTCAGCCCATGGAGCCACCCAGCCAGGGCCCACGTTGTCTTGATGACTGTTGTTTTAGGGTAGATTCTGGTAGCATTAGTTCTCTAACTTTGCTCTTCTCCTTTAATGTTGAGTTGACTATTAGGACTCTTCTGCCTGTCAAGTAAACTTTAGAATCAGTTTGTCAATATTCACAAACTAGCTTGCTGGGTTTTTTCACTGGGAATGCACGGAGTCTAGCTGAAGGTGGGAAGTACTGCCGGCGCGATGGTGTTGAGCCTTCCCGCCTGTGAGCGTGGACTGTCTCTCTCTCCACTTATTTAGCTCTTTGATTTCTTTCATGAGAGTCTTGTAGTATTTCTCACACAGATCCTGTTCGTATTTTGTTAGATTGATAGCTGGGTGTTTAAAAATATTTGGTGCTATTGTAAATGATATCGTCTTTAATTTCCAATTTCAGTTGTTCATTGTGGGTTTGTTGTTTTTCCAATTGTGAAAGTGTGACTCCATGCTGATTGAGAGAAAGTAGAGCCATTCGAAGATGTGCAAAGGAAAAAGCTAGTCGGCCCCAGCCCCCTCCCAGCCCCCCCAGCCCCCCAGTCCCCCAGCCCTGGCAGCAAGCTTTAGCAGGCGGCTTGTGCCGCTCGGCACCTCTCTCCTCGCTCAGCGAGTTTGGAAAACCTACAAAACCATGGTCAGACAAATGGGGATTTTTGTTTATTTTCTACCACAGTAGGATCGTACCATGCTGTGTTGTCCTGCATTTTTCTTTTACCACTCAAGAATTTATTATGGCCGGGGAGGCTTAAGGGTACTAGATGGTAATGGAAAAAATATGATAAAGATTATAGGAAGGAAGGGAGAAAAAAGAAAGAAAGACTTTATTATGGCTGCGCCTGTAAACGGTGGAAGCGGATTCCGTCCCCCTCCCCCCCAGGTCTTTATGCACATGTGTCTGTGTACACACCCACACAGATCACCGCACCGATACAAAGTCCTTATAAAGGTATAAGCACTTTATGTTTTCCTTCTTTGTCTCTTCCCATTGCCACCTCAGGAACTGTGTGCTGAGTGATGGCTAAGATGTGTAAACTCATCAGCCTTGTTTAGACACCAGGTTTTTTCCAAAGATTTTTAATATTTTACTTATTTAATATTTTTAAAGTTTTCATTTATTTGTTTTTAGAGAGAGAGGAAGGGAGAGAGAAAGAGGGAGAGAAACATCACTGTGTGGTTGCCTTTTGAGCTCCCTCCACCGGGGACCCAGCCTGCAACTCAGGCACGTGCCCCGACTGGAAATTTAATGGGCAACCCTTTGCTTCACAGTCTGGTTCTCAATCCACTGAGCCACATCAGCCAGGGCTATTCCATTTTAGAGAGAGGGGAAGGGAGGGAGAAAGAGAGGGAAAGAAACATTGATGTGAGAGAAATACATTGATCTGCTGCCTCTCACGTACCTCCAGCTGGGGACCTGGCCCACAACCCAAGTATGTGCTCTGACTGGGAATCGAACCAGCGACCTTTTGGTTTGCAGGCTGGCACTCAGTCCACTGAGCCACACCAGCCAGGGCATATCACCAGGTTTTTCAAGTATAGAGATGATGTCCCATGAGTCCCTCTGGGCTGAGCCAAGCACATGGTTGAACACACGTATAGCAGCTGGTAGCCTTGACTTTGGTTTCTGGGCTTCAGTTTCTCCATCTGTGAAGGGGTCATGGTGATAGTACTGCCGCATAAGGTGGCTGGAAAGATAAGGAGAGACACTGTATATAACATGTTCGATACATAGTAGCTACTTAGGAAATGTGAACTCTTGTCAGTAAGTTCTCGATTGTGAGTGACTAGGGCAAGAAAAGCAGCCCTCCCCCTGCGGTCAGAAGGAGGAACCAGTCTGGGGAGGGGTCTCCTGGTGCTGGACACCAACCTTGCATACTGTGGGCAGAACCATCAGAGCCTGGGGTCAGGGAGACAAGCTGGCCCCCAGGCACCCAGGCCACTCTGATTTTCACTCTTGCCACCTCCTCTCTACTTTTCCAGGACAAGCAGCTGAGGATCTTTGACCCCAGAACAAAGCCTGAGGCCTCGCAGGTGAGTTGTGTGGGCAGACAGGCTCAGGGGAGGCCCCACTGGCTCTCACAGGTGCAGACGAGGGTGGACTCAGCCTCCTGGCACACAGTCTGCCACACCCTGTGCCCCTGGCCAAGGCCCCGTGGCTCTGTGGAGGGCCCCTCAGAGGTGGGCTGCAGCTCTTCCTGGGAAGCATATTCTGGGTCCTGGGAGGGCTCCACTTTGATCACAGGATAGGGCGCAGCCAGGCTGCCCACAGGCCTTCAGCGGAGGCGTTCCGTGGCTTTAGGGAGTTAATTTGAGATTCCAACTTCCTCTCCTTCTTTGAGACCCCCATTGCCACCCACCCTTCCTGGCATGGTCAGCAGGGGCCAGCCACAGAGGAACCAAAAGACATAGTCTTATCTTTTGCACCCCTCCTGTCTCACCTCTGGCAGACCCTTCGTCTGTGCCCAGGGTCTGGGGGCTGTGCTGGGGGCCTGCCAGACCTGCAGGGCACAGGCGCTGAGCGCGTGTAGTTTTGTCTGTGGCTGTGCATGGGGTGCATGTGGCCCTGTGAGTTCTAAGTAGGGAGGCTGGGCCCTGGGTTCATGTTCTAGGCACTGAGCCACTTTAGAGTCATTTATTCATTTGACAGCAGCTTGGTTCCAGGCATGGAATGTTCTGTGGTGAACGAGGCACACACAGGGCACTTGCTGGAGGCCTCTCTTGCCGGAGCAGCTCAGTACTTCCCTGAGGAAATGGCTTGGAGCTGAGGCCTGAGGGGTGCAAAGGGGACACCCACAGACCTCCAGAGTTGAGGCGAGCTTGTTCCAGGAGCAAGGCCCACAGAGGAGAGGCAGGGCCCCTGTGAAGGGCCTGTCACCTGTGCTGTGGGAAGCCACTGGAGAGTTTTAAGCAGAAATGAGCAGATATACATTTTTAAAAAGATTTTTCTAGAAGCTGAGGAGCCTTTTTCCCTGAGGAAGGTGAAGTTTAGGCCCCTGCTGCCAGCTCAGGGGAGGAGCCCCCCCCCTCCCCCCGCCCCAGCAAAATTCCAGTTCCATCACAGATGTCCTCGGCTCCATTTCTAGAATTCTTTCCTCACCTGGAGTCAAGGGCCATCCACCAGCTTAAACCCGACCAGCAGTAATTGGGGCCCTGCTGCCCCTCCCCACTTCTGACCCCTGCATACCTGTGCCCACACAATCCCCCTCACATAGCTCATTGCAACTTTTTGCCCCAGCCAGTCCTGACAGGTGAACCGAGCTGGACAGAAGTGGTTCAGCGCTTCCCACCCCCAGGCTGTGTGCTTCCTGTGGCTGGTGGGGGTCACTAAGTCTGAGTCTCAGATCAGTGTGAGTGTGAGCAGGGAGCCTCACGGTAGCTTTCTGTGGCTAATTTCCAAGACTGCCTGGAAAGGGGGTCTCAGGCTCACTTGAAGGAGGGAGACTGAAGCCCTGTCCCCTCAGCTTTGTCGGGTTGCCCTCTCCTACCTAAGGTCTTGGGTCACAGTGCACGGTGTTCCCGTTTCTGCCCAGCTGGGCATTGCCAGCTCCCCTGTCCTATTTTCCTCCTTTCCCTTCCCCTCCCTCTTCCTCTTTGTCTCTTCCTCATCGTTCTCCAGCAAGGAGGGGATGGTAATGGTGCTGAAGTGGAGATGCAGTGGCTGTCATCCAGGGGGCTCCAAGTTTCCAGACGAGGGAGGGAGAAAATCTGGTTTTGGTGAGAGCCCCCTTAAAGGGGCTCCTGGGTGAGGAGACCTGGGAAGAGCGTGGGTGGCTCCCACCCCTTCCCTGCTGCTAAGACAGTGCCTGGGCTGATGTGGGGGCAGTGGGCCTGGAACGCTGCCTGCGAGTGGCCCTGCCCCCCACTTCCGCCCTGGGCATCTGGCCCACACCTGGCTTCTATTAGGAAAACCGCTGCTGGCGGCCAGGGTTGGTGTGAGCCGAGGGGCCAGCTCCAGGGATAGGCCTTCTGGGAACACCTTCTCCTGAGATCCTCCTTCCCCCCTCGAGGGGAGCATTGTTCAGGGAAGAGAGGTCAAGGAAGGAAGTGTCACCTTCTGTCCAGCCTCTGCCCTCCCTGCTCCAGTGGCTGTCCCCACAGCCTGGAGGCTGGGTGGGGCGGCCTGGGGAGGCCTCCCTCTGCCACCTTTTTTGGACCCTGTCTCTGGGGACCTGAGCTTGGAGCAGGGGGTGCTGGGGCAGCCCCCTCCCATTCGCACCCCCTACTTTGTTTTTACGTTGCATTTATATCACTTATTATGTCCCAAGCCCTGGGCACACATCACCTCTTCCTACCCTCATGACTGGCCTATGAAATCTGCCCTTTGATCATTTCTGCCCCAGGGTCACACAGCCGAGGAGCAGACGCAGCCTTGATCTGGGAGCCACTGGGCCTCTCTGCTGCCCCTTCCTGTGCCAGATCCCAGGTCGGGGTGTCCCAGGCCCTGAAACCATGGGTGTGCCAGGGAAGTGTCAGCCCACAGCTGAGGGGGTGTCCAGGGAGTAGTGAGGTTTTAGTACCCTGTTGGGCAGGAGGGGGCCTGGGACAAGCCCTCTGACCTCTGGTGTGGGCAGATGGATCTCCCTTCTGACCACCCCCATCTGTTGGACAGGCCTAGGGGTGAGGGTGGGCATTTGGAGCCCAGCACTGAGCCTAGCCAAGGAGGAGCGTGGGTGGATGGGTCGGGTATCTTACCAGTGGAGAAGGTCCCCTCATCTGAGGAAGGAGCTCAGGCCAGCTCCTCTAGCTGCCCTGCCCCACACAGGAAGTGTTGCCATGGCAACAGAGGGGGATTCGGGTTGCATTGGAGCTGGAATGCTATATGCCTGCTCCTGGTGCCCTGTGTTGCCCAGGTACTGCCCAGTCTCAGCCCCTCCTGTTCTCTTGTGGAGTCAGATGTTGGGGAGACATAGGGGTTACTGGAGGGCTTCTCTTCAAGGAGGACACCCTGTCTGTTGGGACAAAGGCTGTCCCCTGTGAGAGGGAAACCCCCGAGGCCTGGCCTCTGAGCTTGGGATTACCACCAGCCGCTTCCTTTGGTAGGCTGGTTTGGGTGAGCAGGGTGCTTAGGTCTCCGCTGCAGCTTCCCTGCTGCCTCAGAATAAGAATCTGGGGTTCCGGAGAGAGGGCACCTCCTCCCTGAGTCCCACTGAGGTCAGCAAAGAAGAACTTGCCATTTTTGAAAATGAAAGTCACCCTGTTGATCTGGCGATAGAGGAGAGGGGAGGGGGTTAGTGGCCATCCCTTCCCTATCTGAGGGGCTTCCTCTGGGCCTTGGGAAGACTGAGCTGGGTGTGCACACAGTAGGCACACTGGGCTCAGCCTAAGCTCTTCCCTGTCTTTACTTTTCGGTTTGGAGACCAAAAGGTGCAAATAGAAAGCTGTGGGGGCAAGCAGGACTCACCAGCCCACACCACCCACCCTGGCCCAATGCCTGGGCCCAGGGGCCTGTTTCCCCAGCATGAGCTCGTTCAAGGATGTTTGTTGGAAACCTGAGGTGTCCAAGGTGCACCTGGACCCTGGGCTCTTTCTGGCCTGTGCTCTGCTACCTTCTGGCCGTGGCTCTGTCTCCTCACCTGTCCTCACCTCAGGTTCCTCTTGCACAGATGGAGAACAATAACCATGGGCTCAGCCCACAGGAGGCAGGAAGCTCAAATAGCCAACTGTCTTGCTGGGTGACTTGGGGCAGATGGCTTCCTCTCTCTGGGCCTCTGGTAGGAGATACAGGCGGAGGTATGTTCCAGCCCCAACCTGTATCTCTGAATTAAAAAAGCCGCTCCACAGGCCCTGAAGGCTGGCTGTTCCCTCTTCTCCCTCAACCACCCCCATCCTCTGTGCTGGGCCCTTTGCTCCCCAGGCCCCCCCCGCACATTCCTGGCCTGCCTCGCACCTGCGGATCCTTCACGTCTTAAGTCGAATGTTACTTTACATCTACTTCTCTCAATTACATTCTTATTATACTCTGTTATCATGCTTTTAAAAAATGCACATTAAACCCTGAACACATTTCACCACCATTAATACTCCTCGAAACTGCCCTCCAGAGTAGGTCCCACTCTGGTGCTCTTTTTACAGATGAGGAAACTGAGGACCCAAGACGTCTAGTGTCTCATACTGAGACGAGGTCTTTGGTGGCAGAGCAGGGTTTCGCCCGGGCAGTCTGACTCCGAAGCTCGCGCCCTTACCCTCCACTTGACCCCTCTGTGACATTTGTAATAACATGTGGGGGCGTGGTCATTTCTATTTGGTTCACATCTGCCTCCTGACTTGTGTAATCTATGAGTTTGGAGACCTTTTCTGTTCACTGTGTCCCCAGCACCTAGCAGAGTGTAAGCTCAAATGCCTGTATTGAGAGCACAAACGAGTGAGCAGCCCTGCTTTGCCCAGTGCGTGACCCTGCGTCTGAGATCTGTTTGGCCCCACCGTCAGCTCCTGGTCCTCGGGAGGCCTCAAATGTCTGTTGAATGAATGAACGCTACGCAGATGCCTTGTGAGCCATCTGGTTTGCTGCTTACATAGGGGTATTAGCATGCTGTTGAGAGCCCATGTGACGCTTCTGACCTATTCTGGGGTGCCGGGGGTGGAGCCGACCTTCACCCTGACCCCGAAGTCCCTCTTGAGTGGAGAGAGGGGTACTGGTTCCTGGTTCTCAGGCTCTAGCCCTGACTTCCTGTTGCCGGCTGTGGCTGGGTGGGAAGTAAGCAGTGAGAAAAGCCCCCTGAACGACACTGAGCTGTTTCCGATGGTCTCCCACGCTGGGGTCTGACTCTGTGGGCTGGGGAGGGGGCGCTGGGCCAGCTCTTCACGGGCTGCCTCCCTCCCTCCCTCATTCATTCCCAAGGAGATCGTGGGAAGCTTGGAGGAAGCTGGCCACAGTTTAGGGTGAGCTATTTTTGGTAACGGGGTCTTTTGTCTCAGGCTCTAGAGGCCAGGGTGACTGGGAGGGAGCTGTTTGCATTTCCTCTGGCCTCCTGGACTCCCCCCTGCCTGGGCCCAGGGGACAGGGTCGCCTTTGGTATGAACTCGCCTCTCCTCCCTGGGCCCCAGGAAGCCTTCCAGCTGGCAGCTCCAGCACCACGGGAGGGGCCAACAGGGGCACGCTCTGCCCTCTCCAAGGACGTTCCCCAGGCCTTGGCACCAGGCCCTCTCCCCGTCCCTCTGGCAGCGTC